>VUQJ01014539.1:6998-18870 GCA_015108635.1 Andinoacara biseriatus
ACACACAGACAGACAGACACACACACACACACAGACACACATATTTACTGTACACACCAATGAACCGATTGTAGGCACTGGGGCATCTTGTACAAGGACACTTTGACATGCAGACCAGAGAAGCCGGGGATCGAACCACTGACCTTCCCATTAGTGGGTGACCTGCTCTGCCCCCTAAATTATCTTTGACATATTATTCATGTCACTCTGACGGTGTCATGGGTCAGCATGGCCTCACTTCAGAGAGCCCGTGTTTATTTTATTCTTTTCAGATGTCCCAATCAGACGTCTGCTGTCCTCTGAAGGATCAATGAGTAATGACGGCCCAAATGTATATAAGGACAGATCTGAATGCTAGCCTCCACTCCTTTTTCACCATGCGGGGTCTTCTCTTCTTCCTCTGTTGCCTCGTGGCTCTGACCAGTGAGTATCATTGGATTTGCTCATGCTATAACTTAACACTTGGACATTCTCTTAGTTTATTATGCCCATATGGATGACTTTCTTTTTACTGTTTAATTGTTTTGTTACATGCCATGTGTGCATTTTAATATCTTAGAAAAATATTGAGAAGAATTATTCCTGCTTTAACATGCTCACTGTTGTATTTCCAAAAGTTCTAATGCTAACACTGTGTTTCACTTTTAGCTTGTCAAGGTGCTCGTTACGGTGAGTCTTTTTTATTTTTAATCATTCTCATAAAGTCACAGCAAAATTTTTAAAAATTATCACTTCCGAAGATTTTATATAAAGAGTAAATGAGATGGTATTAAACTTTAAAATCACCTTTCAGATCTCAGCCTGAATCAAAGGAAAACCTATGAGTACAAATATGCAGCGGAAGTGAACTTTGGACTCGGCAAGCCCAATCGAGCTGAGTCTGGTGTGAGAATGATGTGCAACGTCAAGATCTCCGGTGAATCTGCACAAACATTCGTTCTTCAGGTAAGAGCGACAGTAGAGGGTGAAACAAATCTACAAATATGTTAGAAATAATGTGAGTAATGTAGCCCTTTATAGGGCACTTATTGAAATACTTTTAAATTCAAAATTTCAACCTTAGAGGGTTATTGGAGGACGTAACAAGACTTGATTACTTTTTCAAAGTGTTTCATGTTCATGTAGAAAATTAAGGTCAATATACATATTTGCACTTTATTCATAAATCCACTTAAGTAACTTATTCACTCATTTAATCATGCACCATAGCTGGATCAGAGGTGAAATTACTAGTGATATGTGAATATTGAAGCTTCTATGCCCCTCCCAAAATAATCTCTTTAAGACGTGTAATAAGTTTCTACTTTTGAAGGGAATGAACATAATTTCAGTGACATTTGCGCTCCTACAGCTGTGCCACACTGGCCATTTTCTATTATCTTCCAGCACATTTTTTGTCTCCTGCTTTGAAATGTTGTAACTACAAAACTGCGAGCTTGAACAACCCATCACAACGGATGAATGCTTGTGCCTATACATTTCTGTAGGCTCACACATTGTACCTGTGATTCACTGCATGAATCTGAAAGGCAGCGATTCAGGTCAAATACTTTCTGCTTTCAAATAATTTCTGTTTCTGCTTCAAGGTTTCAGACGTCACCTTTGCAGAGCTCAATGGCATCCCCGGGAAAAGTGATTTCAATCCTTCCCCAAAGCTCAGTCAACGAATTGCTGCTCAGCTTGCCAAGCCTATCAAGTTTGAATATAGCAATGGCCATGTTGGAAACATCCACGCAGCTCGGGACATTTCTGACACTGCTGTCAACATTGTGAGAGGGATACTGAGTTTTTTCCATGTAACTGTCAAGACTTCACCAACTGTCTATGAGCTAGAAGAGGTAAATCATCAGTTTCCAAATGATTTATTAAGCTACATGCATTATTAGTAAAAAAATGTGAATGGTGTAAGAACTTTTATTTTGTTTGTAGGTTGGAATCCATGGAGCGTGTCAGAGTAACTACGCCACTGAAATAAACCAGGAAACACACAACATGAACATCACTCAAGTCGTGGATATCAGTAACTGCAGGGATAAAGCAGCCATGCAAAAAGGAATGGCTTCTGCTGTCCAAGACAAAGACTCCAAACAGGTTTGTTTATCTCACTGTAAATGCAGATGATTGCGCCATTTTCAATGAAACTCGGCAAAGTCAGCTCTGTTTCTGTTTGCATATTCTCCATTCTAGAGAGGGGAATCTCTGATTTCTACTGTGAGATATCTTTACACCATCCAACCAACAGAGGAGGGAGGTATCGTTAAGAGTGCTTATGGTCTGGAGCGACAGTACTTCAGCCCCTTCAATGTGAAGGGTGGTAGTTTCAGGATGAAAGCAAAGTAAGACAAGAAAGTATCTGCACATTGTGCCTGTTAATTGACTTTAGCTGCTGCGATACAAATCAGAAAATGTCTCCTGCAGGAAGGAAATGGTACTGACTCGTGTGAGTGAGGGAAGTAGACCTGCCAATGCTGGGCCCATGGAAAACAGGGGCAACCTTGTGTACAAGTTTGTGAACTCGGATGCAAACATTCCTCTTGTGATGCAGGACCTGGCAGACCCCAAACCAAAGGTAATGGTCGGCTGGTGTTAAAAACATCCACCAGAATACATCAAAATGAGTGAAATCCCTTATGTCTAAATTGATCAAATCAAGAATAGAATACACCAATAAAATCTCCCCTTTTTTAACCTGTAAATTTTTACTCTGCTCCTCTTCGCAGGCTCTTAGAATGATCAAACAGTTGGCTGAGAATAACAGAAACCAGATTAATAATGCAACAACTGAGGATACCTTAAAGGTGTATGAACTCTTGCGAGTGCTTCAAGAGAGGGATTTAGACGAAATGTGGGTAGAACTGGCAAGAAATGATGAGCACAGGTAAGTGTTATAAACTGCAGGTCACAAAAAGGAAACAAATACTCTAGAAATCTGTCAAACCCTACCCTGACTTGTTTAAAACTAAAAATTTATGAATGCAATGAACTGAAATTAAGATTTTTTTTAATCAATATTTGAACCGATGGACTGGACTTCCCTGAGAAATTAATCAAGCATGACATTCAACCACTTTAAGTAATTTCTCTGTTCAGGAATGAAAATAATTGTTATAAGTTACCTTTATTATAAATATCTTTGTACCCACTGAGAACCTTTGTTTGTTTAATGCTCATAAAAAATCTTTCATTTATAACCTTTAAAAAAATAATAAACTTTTCATTATGAAGAACAAAATTTTCCGAGGCTACCTCTGAAGTCTGAAGCTGATCCACTTCAGCTGATTATCCTTCTACTTAGTTCAGGAGGGATTTAGCGCATAAGCAGTCAAGAATAATTTATATCATGTGAGGCAGAACTGTAATGACTAAAAAAATCTACTTACTTTAGTAAATTAAGACCTTATCGTTTTTTTTTAACCAGCGCAATTAAATGTGATATTTTCTCTCATGCCTTTCCTTCATCTGTTTATTTGAAGGACGATCTTTACCTGAAGTATTCTCTAATTAGCTCGATTCTCTCTTCTTTTTCACTCCTTAGACGCTTTTTCTTGGACATGGTTGCTGAGATCAACGATGAGAGAGTCCTAAAATTCCTGGAAAAGAGATTCAGAGCAAAAGACTTGTCTACAAATGAAGCTTTGCAAACCCTTCTGATAGCTGTGGATCACCTCCAAGCCACACCCGAGGTGGTTGAGAAGGCTAAAGTGAGTTCACACTAAAGATGGAAAAATTGCTTACGTTGTGGATGTTGATACCATGCAATAAGAAAAAGAAATGCCAAAATGATGTGTCTATCGTTTGCAGACATTTTTGACCATGGAATTAATTAGATCCAGTCCTTACCTGTGGCCTACTGCAGTGCTCTCCTATGGCTCTCTGGTGTACAAATACTGTGCATATCATCCACAGTGTCAACAATCAGCTGTTCAGGTAATCAGAACCCAAAAAATATATTTGATGATGAGTATGTATCAGTATGATGGAGTATCTGGGCCACATTGAGCCAATATTTTTTTCTTAATATAACCTTAATAGTCTGTCATATATCTGAGTAAGGCACACATAATGTGTAATGATTATAGTCAATGAGCACTTTTAAAAAGACCCCACATTTGTATTTATCCTTTTAACTAGCCACTGCTGGATATTGCCAACGAGGGTCTAAGAAACCACAATGAAAATGAAATGGTCATCGCTCTGAAAGCTCTGGGCAACGCAGGTCATCCCAACGCCATTAAAACCATCACCCGCTTCCTCCCCGGAGTTGGTGCCAATGCTGAAAACGTGTCACCTCGCGTGCGGAGCGCTGCTGTGCAGGCTTTGAGACTAACAGCTCACAGAGACCCCCACAATGTAAGAACACTAGAACGCCTTTCGAGATTCACTGTCAGTGAAAAAAAATAAGAGACTGTGCTGGAGCATGAGCAGTATTTACCTTAGCAGTAGCTGGGAAATATGTGAGCTCAAACAATAGTTTTCTAAACGGCTAATTATTATAATGCTTGTGTTTTCAGGTCCAAGACATTGCATTGAAAGTGTTCCTGCAAAAGAACTACACCCCTGAGACACGCATGCTGGCAATAATGGTCCTTTTCAACACAAAGCCATCAATGGCTCTCGTGTCCACACTGGCTGCACATCTGGAGGAAGAAAAAGACCTCCATCTTGCTAGCTTTGCATACTCTTACTTGAAAAATTTAGCCACATCCAAGACTCCAGATAATCACCATCTGTGAGTATAACAGTGGGAAAAGTGCTGTATTTTCCTTGCCGTTGCTTTTTTCTTTTCTTTTTTTGCGCATGATATCTAATTGTCTTTGTGCTCTGTGTTACAGCTCAACTTCCTGCAGCCTAGCTGTGAAAGTCCTTGCTGCTAAATTTGGTCATCTCAGCTCCAAGTACATCAGAGCATGGCGAATGGACCTATTTGATGGTGGGTTCAAATGTGCCAGTATTCTGAGCATTTGTGTGGACTTTAAATGAATGAATGAACTACATGAATGATCATTTTTATTTTTCCAAATGCAGATGATTTTCTAATGGGGATATCTAACGAAATCATTATGTTAAGAGGTCCAGCCAGCGTCTTACCCACTAAGATCATGTCAAAACGCCAGTACTATGCCATCGGTAGAGTTCTGCAGCTAATGGAGGTACAGTGTCATATAATAAACTTAAAATTTGAATTTTAATTAAACACATCTTCCCAGGAACAAATGGTAATCCTTCCCTTTTCTTTTGATGCCAGTACGGCGTCCGTGCAAATGGACTCAAGCAAATATTCGGCAACAGCATCCCTGGATTAAAAGGAGATTTTAGCTACAGCGACTTGCAGGCTATTTACAATGTTGTGAGTATTACATCCAAGACTAAAGTGAAAAATATCAACCCCACTATGATGTCATGAGATCATTTTTGGCGGGTGTCCCTTATATTGTGTTATTTTCAGCTTAAAAACTGGGAATCTCTGCCAAACAATAAGCCAGTCCTTTCTGCCTATTCACGTTCCTCTGGACAAGAGTTCGTCTTTGCTGAACTCAAGAAGGATTTCCTTGAGTACATCAAAAGGGTAAAAATAAACTGAAGCACACACAAATACATCATGCCAAAACTTCCAATGCTGTCAGCACAAAGTAAAAACCTCTTACAAGACGCTGCCCTCTGATTTTGCGTGCAGATTGTCAGTCCCTCTGCGTCAAGAGGAACTCCTGTGTGGGACGCCATTGAGACATTAAAAAAAGGACTTTCATGGCACTGGACAAAATCTTTCTTGACTTTTGAGGCCCGTTACACACAAGCTACCACCCTGGGTTTCCCAATGGAAATTAGCAAATATTATCAAACAGTCACAGGAATCACTGTTAACGGTAAGGAATAAGGCACTACAGCAAATGCCATTCAGTGTTTGTTAATTAGTGAAAAATAAACTTAATCTAAGGTTCTTTCTTTCCTTCTTTCTTTGTTTTGTAGCTAAAGCTGAAATAAATCCACCACAAACTCAGCGTCTCGGAGACCTCCTGAATGCAGATATTTCACTTGATACTGATGGTGTTGTGGGGTAATTTAAAAAGATACATTTCTAGTATATTTACAGTGGAAAAAAGTATATATGACAGTTTGTTTTGGTGTAGTAAATCCCCAACCGTAACTTTATGATTTCACTCTTTTTCTTTTAGTTTCACAAAGGACTTCTGGATTTTCTGTGGGATCAACACAGAGCTTTTCCAGTGTGGTTCAGAGTTGAAGAGCAAAGCTCCTGTTGAACTGCCCTGGAAGCTTTCTGCCAAGATCAATATTGGAAAGAAGATGTTTGAACTTGACCTCCCCGCTTGCAAAAAAGAGACTGAACTCTTCTCAATCAAGTATGCCATAATTGTGATTATATTCTTCTACAATTGAAAGCAATTTTACAAACTCAAACCCCGACCACCCACCGCTCATATTTTTGTTTTTACTTTGGCCATGGCAATTTCTTTTACCTCACCAAACTAGCCAGAAGGGCCATTTGCACACTCGCATTTTTATGTTGTTCAGTTCTATGTGGGCTGGCCACAATACAGCCAATATTTTTTTTTAAAAAATCCTTTATTTACAATTTTTAGGTCCAACGTGTACGCGATTTCAAGGAACATTGGAAATCCAGACGCTCCTAAAAGGACACCAATGATACCTGATGATATGTCCGAAGAGGTACAGTCAACGCCTTTGGATGATTACTGTAACACTTTCATCCAGTGAAGACTTATAAGAAGTTCTTCTTGATTTTTGTCCTTCAGCAGAGACCAACACCAAACAACTATCATCGCAGGGCAAATGTGTGTGCCAAGAATAGCATTTATGGAGTGGGTGTGTGTGTGGACTATGAAGTGAAGCGACAGTATTTTCAAGAGGAATACCCCCTTTACTATCTACTGGGATACACCCACATGGCAGTCAAAGTAGTCCCAGGTATACACCATACCATGCAGTAACTGTGTAGTCAAATACACAGATGACCTTTGTGTTGTGCTTCTTAACTCGCATGAGACATACTATTACTTTTAAATGTCTTTTAAAACAAAAAAGAAGAGGCTGTATTAGGTTGTAAAGGTGTCTTATGCACATGTAATTTGTGTACTTTTTTTTAGCCGAGGTGACCAAGGCTGTTGAGAAAATCCGCTTTGAGATTAATGCTAACCCCATCAGTCAACCAGCGGGATTCCGCGAACTGTTTGATATTTTCCAGGTATTTGGACACTTCTGTGCCGTTATTTCTGCATCAGCTCTTCTTTTCTTTTATCAATTAAAATTCTCCCGTTCCTAAAATGTGTTTACAGAATGAAAGCGCAGAACAATCAGCTTCAGCTTCAAATGAAAGAGGATCCAGGGAAATCATAATGGGGGTATGTTAAATAGGCTACATAGTAATCCATATTTTAAAGCCCCATGTACAATAATATACACATACACACACACACACACAGTCCTCATCTATCTACTATCCATCTAGAAGTAATGCACATTCACTTATTTATCAATTTTAGATATTAGATTTTTAATGAGAGATAGGTAATGGCTTGTTTTCTGTCTCATTCCCTAGGCTGCATCACCTAAACCTGCCATCAATATCAAAGCCCTTGCTGTGAGTGGCAATCAGAGGCCCGAGGGTTTTGATGTAATCCTGTACAACCCATCTGAAGGAGACACTATGAAGGCCCAAGTGATTGTGTCGCGTGTTGGAGATGCCGCCAACTGGAAGTTGTGCGTGGACGCCACGGCGGAGTCTCGCGCTAATGCAAAGGTAGCAAACCCATATTGAATTTGATGTGTGGGATTCATGTCCTGTCACCAATGTTGTGTTTAGTCTCACTAAGATCAGCTGTAACTAAAGTTCAGCATGTTCTTCGTTCATGTGCTCATGGATTAAAAACACATTAAAAAGGCTGTTTTATTTCACTGGAGGAAATATTCCTCAGTGGCATTAAATGTGGCTGATGTAATTTATTCTGATGCATAAATGGCCTATATTTTTGATCAACAGTCATTATTAATTAGCAGGCATTTATGATGCTGAACATATGAAACCTTGGAGTACATAATGATTCTTTTTTTCATCATATACTTTTACTTCTTTTTAAATGTTTCATATTTTACAATGAAAAGTCATGTGTTTGTTTGTGGTGTTTGGCTTCAACATTGATCTCTTGTGTTTGTTCTAGGCAAAGATTAGTTGGGGAGCTCAATGCAAGCCCTATGAAGTGACTGTGATGGCGGCTGCTGCACGGTCCTCTCCTGCACAGTCCTCTGCTTCCAAGCCGGCACTTCAAGCCAAAGTCCAGTGGACTAATGTCCCAGAAAACATCCAGAATTACTGCTCTCGGTGAGCCTCCAGTTTCTATTAAACATCCAGTTTGTGTCAAGAAATAAAAGTTGTGTGGTGACATGAGAATGGTGATTGAAGATTAAAACTTCTTTTCACTTTCTCACACAACTTACTTGATATAGTTTTTTGTGTTTACAACTATGACGCACACTTGTATATGTGAGTAAAGGAGATTTTATCTGTTCCAGTATGGAAAGATACATCCCAGGCATGGCTTTGCTTCTCGGCTTCAACCAGACACCTGAGAGCAATCCCAGGCAGGAGGTTTCCGCATCAGTTGTCGCTTCCTCATCAGACAGCGTTGATGTGATCATCAAACTTCCACAGGTTTTACAGGACATATTCACGACCTATATTTGTTTCTATATCTTCAAAATCTTTGCATTGCATATGCTGTAGCTATTCATTTGCACTGATGTGTCATTTCTTTTGTGTTGTCAAAAGTACACAGTTGCCCGTCAGGCTGTCCCAGTTCCAATAGCACCTGCCAGTTTTCTTGAGGAAAATGCAGCAAGAACTGGACAAGACTAAAAATACGTAAGCAACCTAAACACGTCTTATTAGGAAAACTGAATGTTCACTGTAACCGGCTGTCTTTTTATGTTAATCTGTGTGTGACAGGATCGATCTGCGTGTGTGTGGCAGTTGATCGTTTTTTGTTTTGTTTTTTGTGCAAAGAACAAATGAGGAGCTGTGCCATTTTTGCTTACTTTATAAAATCTGCTTTCTGTTACAGGACAGCAAAGCCCAGATGGGAGCCAGATGCCTCATCTAACAGTGATAACAGCACAACCAAAAGCTCACCACAGTGATGAAACTGAGGAGCATGAAAAATGTATCAGCAATCTGTTAGATGTCGCCAGTTTGGAAATAACCTGTAAAGGTCCTGATTTATTCATTCGAATACATGTTATTTTTTGAACATGTGTAAAGTCATGCTCATGAGTATCCCCACTATGCTTGATTTACACTCTGTTTTTCTAATTCTGATATAATAAATGTTTGTGCATCCAATAATGTGTCAATTCTTTGCATGCAGTGCAACATGCTCTCCATGTGTACTGCTTCTCTTACTACATTTAAGAAGTTAAATTCTATTCAGTCTCTTGATTAAATATAATCTGCAGTAAAAATAAATATATATGCCATCACAATAACCGAGGCATTATCCAAGCTTATTATAAGACGGTTCTCAGCAGTGCTGAGTAAGAGAGCACTGATGAAATCCCTGGAAATCTTGTGTTTAAAATGAACTTAAATTAAGAGTGTTAACTATATCTGATGACAGCTGTGCAGCACTCTCTGGTTTTGTTTGAAAAAGAAAGCCACTTGAAACACACTATATAAGAAATGATCATTTTATCCTATAAATGGTGATGAGAACAAAGCAGGAAAGAATGAAATCCGCTGGTCTGTATGTTTACAGTCCGTAACATCTTATTAGCTGTTTACCTGTTCTACTCCCAATCCTTTGGCCACCTTTTGACTTCTTCATGGCACAGATCCAGCAAGGTGCTGGAAACATTCCTCAGAGATTCTGGTTCATATTTACATGATGACATCACACACTTGCTGCAGATTTGTTGCCTGCACGTCTGTGATGTAAATCACCCGTTCCATCACAACCCAAAGGTACTCTATTGGATAGAGACCATTTGTCTATGATAATTTAAGCTTTGATACAAATCAGGATGGTTACATGCCTTCATGTTGTTTATGCCAAAGTCTGACTCTACCATCCAAATGAAATTGAGACTCATCAGATCGGATGAGGTTTTTCCAATCTTACACTGTCCAATTTTGCACACCCACCTGCTAATTGTACCCTCGGCTTTCTGTTCTTAGCTGACAGGAGCAGACGTCTGGCACTAACAACCATGCCACTCTCAGAGTCACTTAAATCACCTTTCTTCCCCATTCTGATGCTCAGTTTGAACTTCAGCAGGTTGTCTTGACCACGTCTACATGCCAAAATACATTGAACTGCTGCCATATGATTGACTGATTAGATACATGTATGTTCACAAGCAGTTGAACAGGTGTGCCTAACAAAGTGGCCGGTGATTGTACCCTGGGATTGTTATAGTACCAAATGTCGTGGGTGAGGTTTGGAGTCAGTAAACTGGATTATAAATGCAAATTTTGGGACTTTTTGCTGGATATTTACAAGGTCTGTATGATCTGCTCTGTTTGTTTGGTAAACTGACCCGACAGGAGTGTTTGCTCATGTAAGTACACAATGGCACCACAAATGCCCTTAAAGTTCAGCTCCCCTGTCACGTAAAATACGCTGTGCCATTTTGGAAAAATAAATATTTAGATGGCTTGGCTAATATTAACATATTTTTGTACATTTTTCAGAAGTGTATGGTAGTGATATTGCTCCGTGAATAAATAAACAGTCTGATCCATTCCATATTTGAAATCTGAGTTTTGACAAATGGGATGCGCAAGTGGCCAAAAAATCATGATTGCCTCCTAACAAAGGACTGGTTGTCCTAACTACTCCTGGCTCTGGTTCTCCCGCTTACACTAATTTAGCCAGATGGTGTTGAATTGCAGAGAAAAGACATTCCCATCAAAAGCCAAGCAAAATGAACACAATCATGATGCCACCATTATGTCCTATTTACATCTCTAATATCTGCAGGCTTTCAAGAGTTGCTTGAAAAGATCATTGCAAATTCGCTGCGCATTCATCACGAGCCACATTACCTCCTGTTATTTTGGAGATCAGAACAACCTAACCTTGTGCTGACATGACTTCAGCTAGTTGTGAATGACTGATCTGGTCATTTGGAGGAGGAGGGATTGGCCATCACCTCCTTTTTACTGCC
This sequence comes from Andinoacara biseriatus, assembly GCA_015108635.1. Classification (NCBI taxonomy): domain Eukaryota; kingdom Metazoa; phylum Chordata; class Actinopteri; order Cichliformes; family Cichlidae; genus Andinoacara; species Andinoacara biseriatus. Next base: position 18,195 of record VUQJ01014539.1, read on the forward strand.
ACTCACTCTGTAATTGTGGCGTGCCTCATTAGACAGACTATACCAGCCCGACTAAAACCCATCAGAGGGTAGCTGATAACGTGGCCGCAGACGTTTTAGCTTGATTTTTTGCTCTTTTTGTTTTGCGTATAATGTGGAGGATTGCTGCAGGCACAAGAGGTCAATGCAGCTTTTTGTTATAAAATCCAAGAGGTGACTTCTTATTGACGAGATAGCGTGCATCATTATTTGAGTTGAATACATTTTAGAAAATCTCTTCACAGCGTTTTGAAAGATGAAAACTAAAAAAATGTTTTCAGTCTAACAGCAGGTTACATGAACGTGGTGTGTGCTGGAGTGTGAGCACTAGAGGACAGTGTTTACTAAATATTAAAATATGCCTGGCACAGTCCTAAGAGCCTGGCACCAGTATGTGTTTAGCTCACAGAGAAGGCTATGCAGTGGATGTTGACATTTTGAGGATAGATAAACATAATGTGCTGGCACATTAAAGTGCTCCAGCAGCTCTGGATTTTAAATAGAGGTAACATTTAAACATTCCTAAAATAGAAATAAAAAAATTAAAATATTCAGTGACTCTTAACTCATTGTATGCTGACAACAAACTGTGCTAACCGCATGCATCTGAACAAAGACAATGATATTTTAAATTACTTGATTGGTTTTTTTTTTTTTT
>VUQJ01014542.1:2902-15756 GCA_015108635.1 Andinoacara biseriatus
CTGCTGAGAGGCAGCAGCATGGCTGAGGCTGCTGCACTGGTGCATTTTCTTATAAATATTTCAGGAAGGTAAACTCGCCTCTTCAGCTCCTCCATCCTGCACTCACTGCTGTGGTTTGGACTGCAGTCAAAGAGGAGAATAACTGGAGCTCGGTGGATCCATCGCTGTGTTGTTCTGTTCAGCTCGGCAGGTTACTCTGTATTATAAACAGTAAAATGAATCTGAGCTCATCAGAGAAAGTTCATCAACTACAAAACGCTGATCCATCTGTATCTGTCTTCTTCCCCAAACCGTCCCTGCTACCGTTTCATACCCATGAAAACTGAAAGATAAATGCTTCTAAATGTGTCTCAGTTGTTAGACAGTTTATATTTATACGAAATCCGTACTTTTACATCTCTCCTGAAACGTTGAATAAACCTCTGAGTCAAACACAACGAGGCGGCTAAAAGTAGGGCGGGGCCACCTCGTAATCAAATTGACTCAAATAAGGACAAAATTAGCTTCATGTGTTCAATGAGACTTGAAAGAAGCAGCTGAGCCATCAACTCTCCAGGAAAGTGTTTATCGAGGTCATAAATCGAGGGAGACGAAGGGTCATTTTCTCGCAGACTTCGCCCCCTGCTGGCCGTTAGAAAGAATGCAGCTTTAAGGCAGGTTTGGCTTCCATTCTGTGGAGCAGGCTGCAGGCGAGCGCTGGTTCTGTACCTAGCGGGGTCAGGGTGAGGGTTTGGTTGTGTTTTAAACACAGATTGAAACAGGGGGCAGCAGCCCAAGCAGAGAAGCCCGGACGTCCCTTTCCCCGGGCCGCCTCCTCCTGTTCATCCGGGGAACACAGAGGCGTTCCCAGGCCAGCTGAGAGATGTAAGCTCTCCAGTCCTGGGCCTGTGCCAGGGCCTCTCGATAGGATAGCCTGGGTGGCGCCCAGGAGGCATCTTAATCAGATGCTCAAAACACCTCAGCTGGCTGCTTTGCTGAGGCTCGACTCCGAGTCCCTCCTGAATGACTAAACTCCTCATCCGATCTCTAAGGGAGAGGTCAGCCACCCTCCAGAGATCCATGATCTCATTCTTTCAGTCATCGCCCAGAGCTTGTGACCATAGATGAGGACAATTAAAGTGTATTTTCCCTTCATTTATACAGCCTGCATAAAATGAAACAGCATAAACACAGTATCTAAGCGTATCTAAGTATCTAAGATGATCTTTTTCTAGTCCACCATCAGGATGTTGTAGTTTGAATCCAGCAGACAGACACAATCACCATCCACAGAGTGTAGCTGCTTCTTTCCTTACTTTATGATGCTTTCCATTGAGGCCAAAGAAAACAGGAGGCAATTATTTGGACTGAACGTGGTTGTTTGTAGTGCGGGACTCTTCCTAGAAAAAGAGGAAGCGTTTCAAATTCCAGTTTCACCTCTTAACATTCAACAAGACCTGAAGCAGCCTCCAACATCGTACAGGGAAAAAGACCCAAAAATCCACCAAAGGAACCCAAGCTTCTTTAAACACTTGACTAAATCACATTATGTACACTCTCCTCGTCCTGTGGACGAACACAAGCTTGGACATCCTTGTATCCTTGCGGACTCAGTGAGCTACCAGGAAGTAAACCCGTTCTGGTTCCTCTGGACCTTCAGCTCACAGAAGATCTCTAAAGCAGAGCAATGACTAAAACCACAAGCTACAAACCAGAGGAGCTGGAATCTGTTGGACTGCAACCTGATGAGCCTATTGGTTGGGAAGGGCCAGCACTAACGGGTTAGTAGCGACTCAGCTGTTCAGAGTAAGAGCATGGGGGCTGTTGTTTAATGAAGGGGTTGTGGTGTTGTCTCAAATGCATGAAAATAATACAAATAATTCTCAACATGCACGTGTGCAGCCCGCCCAAGTGTGGGAAACACTGCATATACACAACAATGTGTTCATTCACTGATACAGGTCAGGCATTAAAGCTTTAACTCGGGTTATAACTCTTAGCTGGATGCTAACCTATCCCAGACCCTAGCCCTACCCCTCATAGCCTGTGTTAGCCAGTCCACAGCAGTGGACCTAAAGATAGATGGAGGTGTGGTCCACCCATGAGGCTGCAGAGGGAGAGACGGACAGAAGGAAAAGACAAAGAGACAAACAGAGATGCACCGACAGGCAGAGATACACAGCTATTCAAACTTTGGTGTTCCATCCAGCCTTATTGGAAAAGCCTCTACAGTGAGCTCAGCACTGAAATTAGATATTGATCCTGCGCCTCCTCCCCCTCTCCGGCTCCGGCTCTGCACACATTCCCTTCTCTTTCATTTAGTCCTTCTGACTCTTGAGATTCATTCGATTGGGATTCTTCTCATTTATTCCTCCTCGCCTCCACCACTTGCATCCTCACGCTTAGGACACAAGGAGTGACGTGAGGATGGAGTAACTGATGTAGCACCTTCAGACTATTGAGATTACTCAGTTATATGTGCTGTAAAAAGCTGTCTCTATATTAACTAGGAACATGAAGATGAATATTATTGACCTTATTAGCAAATGTTTCTATCCTTACGTGTATATTCATCTCTGACACAGTGGAGAAAAACTAAATGAATGGAAGTAAAAAAGAAATTCACAGAGAGAATAAAAATGTAATTTCACAACATCAAGAAAAAAGGTTAGAAAAATGAGATGTTTGCCTATCAAAGTCTTCTGACCTAAACAAACTACAGAGTTTCCCCTCTTTCAGGACTCAGAGTAAATATTACAGAGAAACTGTTAAAAATCACTTTAAGCTCGTGTCTCAAAAGGCTTTTTGGTGCGACTTAAACCTTCATTCTTTCTAATGACCAGCAGGGGGCGACTGTTCTGGTTTGAAAATTAGTCTAATTTTCTACATGTGTATGAGGAATCTGACTCCACTTCTCACCTGATCTGTGACCTCAGGAAACCCTGACAGGATGAGATTGTCTGTCCATCCATCATCCATCATCCATCCATCGTCCATCCATCCATCCATCATCTTCTGCTTATCCAACTCAGGCTATCAGGGGGCGGAGCCTATCCCTGCTGCCACAGGGCGAAGACCAGGGTACACCTTGGACAGGTCTAACATGGCTAACACTTCTGGACAATTTAGAATCCCCAGTTAACTCAACCCCACTAACTGCATGTCTTTGGACTGTGGGAGGAAGCCGGAGCAGCTGGAGGAAAGAAAGGCCCTGTTCATGCTGTTCACTGTATAAATATTGGTCTTTATTGGAGTCAAAAAGGACGATAAAGCAGGGGGTAATTTTGGGTAAGCCAGTGGAAGCAGAGAGCAAGGGAAAATGATCCTAATGGGGAAGTTCCTTTGGTTGGACCTGCCCTAAAACACTATTCTGGAGATGTAAAAGGGCTAATTGTTAAGTGACCTCCAGCAGTTTTTTGAATCAGCATCAATTGTCCCTCTAGCAGCTCTAATAATAATTGTGACAGGAGGAAGAAGGAAGGACAGGTAATTGGTTATGGAGTTGGTGTAAAAAGAAGGTGGGCAGCGTGAATCCTGCAGCAGCATCAAATAAAAAGTAATTTTCAGCACTTTATTTGGCTCATCTTCAAATTCAGCTGCACTGCTATAAATAGAATATGAAAGTTGGGACAAGCAACCATTCGGGACTCCGCAGGACACCAGAGCCAAAAGCTGCAGTTCCTCTGATGACCACTTGAGGCTGGCTCCCATCATTACAGCAGAAACAATCAGGGGTAGCTTCTCCCTCTATGATGACAGCTTTATAACGCACCTGTTAGGGCGTGAAATCAGAGACGCTTTGAGTGACAGCCGGCTGCAGCTCACCTCCGCAGCGTGTTTGTGTGATTGGTGCCTCATAGATGAAGCTCGCTGAACAAGCTTGTTACATCCAGCTTTTATAAGCACATATAAAGCTGACAGACACGAGCGTGCTGGCTTTTGGTGTCAAACCTCGGAAAGGGAAGAATTTATCAAACCCATCAAATTACGCGCTGCAGGCACAGAGTGCAGACGTGGAGCCTTTGGTCACTTCGTTTCTGCACAGCTTCTATTTTCCAGCACACAGATGATAAAACTCCCCTCAAACTGCTTCAAAATGTGACCATGAATGCATCATGGGAGCACATGGAGATAAAATGTAAGAGGCTGCTTTGTCTCCTCTCAGCTGCACAGTTCCTTCTCGCTCTGCCACCGTGTACACATGAAACTGAAGCAAATGTTCAGCAGGCGTGCGTCACTGTGGTGACTCATGGACGCCGGAGCACAGTATGTGCACTCGTGTATCACTCACAGCTACAAAACCCCCAAAGTTCCTGGAAGCAGGAGGCAGTGTGAGAGTGGGCATTCACTACATCAACAACTTCATCTCTGCAACAAAGCTTCTGTGTGAGCCTCTCACTGCTCAATGAGTGTGTTGTTGTCGGCTCAGCTGGGATTCCTACTGTGTTTCCTCTTTATTAAAACCATATTTAAGGTCTACAAACGAACTAGAATCTGTTTATTAAACGAGCCGAGCTTTGAATCCTGACCCGGGTCTTTAATACAAATCGGTCTGGATGTTTATTGCTGCTTTATATTAAATCCAACTTTTATGGCAACTGGGGGTCCAAGTGGTCTGCCCGAAACTTTGATTTTGAAATTTAGGACGTGAGACTGTTGATAATTAAGCTCGTTCATCAAAGTAACTGCTTGTGTGCTTGTGCTGTTGGAGCCTTTTTAATGCAGTTACCTGATCAATCACATGGCTGCTGTGGTACAAACAGACCGTCCATCAGCGCTCTGATTTTATTTGGATGTTCCCGTCACAGTTTGTTGGTTTCTGTTTGGTAGTTTTTGAGTTTTCTTATTGGTATTAATAATTTTAGGTTTGTTTGGAGCCTTTTTATTCAGATATACCGATTATTCTGTTTTGACTTTGTTCATATTTTGGTATTTTTTAGTTTTGTCTCCTCTTGTTTAAGTCATCATCTCTGTTTCTCCCTGATTAGTTGCTTCCTGTTTTATTTTGACAGTCAGTTTTACTTCCTCTGTTGTTCTTGGTTAGATTCAGCTGCTTCTTGTTTCCCAGGTGTTTCCACCCAGTGTGTCTGTGAGTATTTATAGCCTCAGTTTCCTCTTTGAGTGTCTGTTTTCCTCCCCTTCAGTGTGTCAGTCTCAGTGTGGATTTTGTTCTTTGTTAATTAACTTCCTAATATCAGTAAAGTAACACAATATAGACCAATATATGAACACTGAAGCTTCAAAAACCAACGAGTACTGTCTTCGTGGCCACAATCACTTGATATATATTTTATATAGTCCCATTGTGTACTGTGGTCTGAAAATCGTCCTGCTGGCAGGAGAGCAGCCAGAAGGAAGTGTGGATGGGCTTGGCTCTGACCAGGATATTAGAGCTAAACTTGACATTGTAATGTTTAAATATGGTAAATCATGGCCAGTTAGGTCAGGAAATGAAGAGTGAGCATGTTTGTGCCCGTTGTGCGGTCAGGTGCTGCAGAAGGAAAACATTGTTACAGCTTTCACCTAAAAACGTTCTCGTGTAAATGAGGCCTCAGGTTCCTCCTGCGGAGGAGACGGTCCGGTTCCAAATGAGCTCCAGAGTTCGTTTATGGATCCGACCTCAATCCAACCACCAAGTCTGAGCTAAACGCCTTCCTGCAGCCAAGGTGTCTGAAGTATTGCCCACTGTGATGTGATCACAATGATGTGTTGGTCCCGCCCAGACTCATCTGATGGCCTGACTGTTGGAGTTCTCTGTGAGAAAAGAAACCAAACCACAGAAAAACTTTACAAACTCATCAACTGATTCAGACCAGAGCAAACAAACTGATAAAGCCCACAGACCAAAACAGAAACCACTTGGAGTCCTTCAGCAGCTCGTTGGTTCTGAACCAATGCGGTCTCCGGTCTTATCGCTTCGTGAGAGGTCTTTTTTTAGCCAATGAGTGTCCTTAGGTGGGGGTGCTTGAGTCACCAGCTGTCCCAGTATTGGCCACTGGGAGATATCGGCCCATTTTAGACACCTATGAGGTCCATTTTAGGAGGTTGGAGGTCAATGGTTTATCAGCCAGTTCATATCTGTCTGACTAAATTAGTCGTCATTTAATTCAATTAGTTGTGTACGCATATATATTTTAGTATACACAGGATTATTAATGGGTACAGTATCAGTGCACATGTATGTGTATATGGGCCATTGGCAGGTCATTGATTAGACAGGAAGGAGGGATGGGATCCATCTAGACGTTCCTTCATTGCAGTAACCTGATTCCTTTGTTTCTTAAAGACAGTCTGATGAGACCTTTATTTCACATGGAAACATCAACGTCCATCCTTTTTTCTTCTTCTTGGAATGAACAGATGACCGCACACTGTTCCCTCCACTTAAAAGGACCCTGACCCTGACCCCTACAACATTATAAACCTTTGATGGGTGAAGGTTGGTCAGCTTGGTAGGATAAAGAAGGACCCTGCAGTGGGACGAATGGAGTTCATGGAGTGTTTTTTTGGTGACTTTTTTGTTAGAATGTGTTATTTCATTTTGTTGTAGCTGCTCACAATTCTCAGACACATTTTCTCTTTCTAGAAGGTCCAACCAGAAGACCCAGGTCATGTTGGAGGAGTATGTTGAGTAAATGGTAAACTTACGTCTAGAACTTCGATTCCTCAGTTTTTCAACTATGACCAGATGTTGCCCAGAGGCCACCAGCTGACAGTTACTCAGCATCCAGAGGTTTGCTGGCTCCTTTTTCTCCCACTTTAGGTTGGCTGCTAACATTCCCGTGTTAGGAAAAAAGTCCCCCTCACCTTAAAAATGATGAGCTGGGCGTGACTGACTCACATCCTAACCTGGTGCACCGCACGCCGCTGCCACAGGACAGCTTGTGACGTGCCAGTAGGTTGATAAAAATGGCATCATTTGAGTTCCCAGGAATGAGACTGTGGTTTATTCAGTGCAGAAAATCAGACTGTAGTCTGTCAGCTCTGCTTTAACAATGTGGTGTGGGAGGTCTCCTTATAAATGAGAGTTTCAGTGGGAGGGACACATGGACTAACACAAGTTCAGTTCAGTTGCTCCCCAGTAGCTTGAAGCAGTAAATAAATATCTGCTGCAACAACAAAGTTAACTAAATGTTCAGAAATCTTAGAACATTCACACGAACTGCGACTTGAGGAAGTTGGGAGCGTTACACGAGTGAGGATTTGGCTCGTTGTTATGACTCTAAAGGAGCTGCCGACTTGACGGGCACCGCTGCAGACGAGCCCCATTGTCCCCCCAGCAGCTCCTGCTGTGAGGCGTCTGCGAGGCCGCCATCAGATCTGCAGCCGCTCCACAAATCTGTCAGTCAAACACAGCTGAGAAAACAGTCAAGGGAGGGTAAACAAGGGAAATGAGAACAACAAAGAAAGCAGCACTTTCAAAATAAAACAGGAAATAATAACCAACTTCCAGCTAAAATCCAACACAACGGTTAGACATCACTACACAAAAACATGCAAGACACATTTGATTAAACTTGGCTGAGGGGTTGAGCATTGATAGCATTGATATCATGTCAATGCCAGTAACCTGATTCTGAAAAATTACACTAATATAAAAGTGCCCTAAACCTGCATTCTTTCAAACCATCAGCCGATAAGAGTTTGGCTACAACAAGAAGCTGAAAACTTGGCATATCCCAGCTTGGTGTGCAGTGTGTCCTGAGAAAATCTGAGGAAACTGCGCAAGCAGAGGACAAAAGAAGCAGAAAGCAGATGAAGAGTATCTGAAATTCACCTGAAACAGGACCTGAGAGCTGCTTCTGGACCTTCAGCTGATCCAGTAGAGGGGGGGGGGCTGTCAGGAAGGTCTGCCACATTACACAAGAACAGGTCTGATGAATCCAAAGGTGAAATTTGTGGTTCCAGTTGTCTTCAGTATGTGCAGAGGAGGCTGGAGAGAGGTACAACGGTGAGTGTCTGCAGCCGTCTGCAAACACATGTTTTAGGGCTGCATTTCAGCCGGTGGAGCCGGAGATCTCTTCAAAATTGCAGTAAAAATGCAGTAAAAGCACCTGGATAGAAAAACGCACAGTGGAACACAGTCGGGCATTGATTGGCCTCCCCAGAGCTCGGACCACTACAGGACCGACGTTCAGAAACATCCAAAGAGCTTCGAAAGAAACAAATGTCAGAGAGTCGAGGCTGTGCAGAAGGAAACAGGTGGACCAAATATGGACTCGTTAGAAATGTAAAAACTTATAAACTGTGTTTAAATACATTCATTAATCCCTGCATCGATTTCCCATTTTTGTAGCAAAATATAAAGAAATAAGGGTTGGCTCAAGACTTTTGCACAGTATACACCCCCCCCCCCTGCATTAGGCAGTACGGTTGTGTATTGTAGTGTATGGTGAGTGTGTTTTTAACATTTGATGACTTCCTTTTCATGGTTATTAGCATAAAGCTGCTACTTCATGCACTGCAGTGTGATAAGGAAGCACTTCCTGACACGAACCTTTGAAATCATCTCTCATTCAGCAGCTGCCGTTTCTTTATTTTAGAGGAACGTTACAGAAGAGAGACGAAGCAATCCGCCACGAAGAAAATAACAACCGGCGCTCCGCTGCCCCTCCCCTCCCATATCTTCCCTTTCTCTCTCCTCCTATCTCCCTTGGGCTCACCTTCACTCATCACCTCATCTATTTTTCCCCTTCTGTTGCCAGGCAACAGACAGGAAGAGCATCACTCGGAGACGTCAAAACCACAGGAAGAGCTCGCAGAGAGACGCATCACGCAGCTGTGCCATGGAACATCGAGGGTCTGGCCGAATAAAACCGCCTCTCTCCGCGATGGGAAATGTCACGGGGTCCAGAAAAGATGTCAAGGAGGACGTTTGGGCCGCAGCAAATATAAACACAATGAGGAGGAACTCAGATTTATTCAGCACAGCTCATCCTGTGCATGGGAGCACATGCATTGTTATTTATATCCAGCACAGCAGTGGGCTGAAAGCGTCCATAATGAATAAACTGCGCTCACATTTTCTTTCATAAGGATATTTCCACAGCAGAAACGATGAGGCACTCGGGCTCAAGCTAAAGCACATAAAGGACATTGCATTAATCTCATAAAATGCTGCCAATATCAGTTTAACAAGTACTCTGAATTAGACTGAAAGGAACAATGAAAAACACCCAAATTCAAGATTTCACAATGCAAAATTTGCATATTTGATCTGTTAATGTGGCTTTAAGTACACCATGGAGCTGAAACACCAGCCACAAGCTGCAGTTCCTCTAATGGCCACTTGAGGCTCCAAAGGTGAGTCAGTGTGGTTGTTTGAATTTTAATAAGGCTTAAAGTTTGCACTGTTGGGGGCGTGGCCTCTTTGACTGACAGGTGGAGGTGACGCAGGCAGCTGTAGCTGCTAGCTGTCTGCTAGCCTTCACGTCAGCTAGTCGGAGTACCTGAACTAGAACTTCTGGGCCTTGTTTGTGCATTTTTTAATGCAGTTATCTGACCTATAATATATTTTATTTGGAAGGTATTTAGCACTAATTAACAGATTTCTTTCTGTGCCAAACACCCGTAAAGTTTGGTCAGCTCGGTCATCAAGAACTCCAACATCAGTGTTGACTTCCTGCCTGTTGTGTCCCTGTTTTCCAGTTCAATGAGCCATTATTACCTCATTGTTTTATTGGTTATGGCCTCTTCAGTGTCTCCTTCTCGAGCTCTTCTCCCTCTGTTTTGTGTGTGGGGGGTTTGCGTCTTCAGTCTTAGCTTTGAGTCACCTTTGGCTGGTCCCAAACCACACCTGAGCACGAGCAGCATGCCTGAAACACCTTCTAGGAGCGGTGGGACTGACTTGGGAGCATCTTGATGTTCCTCTGAAGGAGCTGGTGGCTGGAGGAGGGAGGTGATGACAGTGGACAGATGTTTGAGCACTTTGGTCCAGACTCTGGAGGAGCTAACAGGATCTTCTCATCAGTGACAGCTATAATTGACACATTTATTTCCTCGGTAAACACATCATCAGATTTTAGATCTAGTTTGCAGTGCGAGGAGGTCTTACAGAGTCTACAGGCTTTTACCTCCATGTCCCACATGAGGTGGACAAACTGGAGCTAACTGCTAATTAAAGCTGCAACACAATGGCTTCATCATCACAAAGTTTAAGTCATTTTACTCAAAGTAATGTAATGACATGTTGGAACAGAGTACATCACCTTGTCCGTGAACATCGCTCTTCCTCAGTCCTGTTAGAGTTCTGAGGACTCCCATCATCCCACACTGCCTCACAGGGAGAGCGAGTCTGCTGCAGCATCTTTGGACAGCAAATGGGTCAAATATGGCTTAAAAGTCATGAGGTGGTTTTCACTTGGGTTACAGCAAAGAAGTATGTTGCAGGCCAGATGTGGCCCTGATTGCACAGCTGGCTCAGCGATGGTTGTTAGTGTTAAACGTGGCCCAAAGAAAACTAAAACTTTGTGTACTTTGGAAACACCTAGTGCTCTTCTGGAAATATTTAAGATTTATTTTGGGGCTTTTATTTGACAGGGACAGCGTGAGGGTGGAGCTCTGAGCCCCTTCTATAGTGAGAGCAGGGAGAAGGTAGAAGTCAGTAGAAGCAAGGCAGATTACAGGTGAGTGAATGAGATGGAGGCAGGTGGAACAGAGAAGCTGCAAGAAGCAGATGTACTGAGAGAAGATGAGTTTACCTATAGTCAACCATCCAAAACAACGGACAGAACATGAGAGAGATGAAGAAGAGTGCGGGCAGGGTGGAGCGGGTGGAGATGAGTGTCGGGGGTGATCTGTGACACAAGGAGAGCAGCAAGAGTGAAAGGGAAGGTTTACAGGTGAGACCTGCAGTGATGGTTTGGAGATGGAGGCTCTGACACAAAGACAGGAAGCAGAGCTGAAGATGCTCAGATGTTCACTGGGAGTGAGCAGGATGGATTAGACACGAGTCCTTCAGAGGGACAGCTCAGAGTCAGAGAGGCTGAGATGGTTTGGACATGTGCAGAGGAGGGAGGGTGGAGATACTGGACAAAGGATGTTAAATATGGAGCAGCCAGGCAGGAGGAAAAGAGGAAGACCTCAGAGGAGTTTATGGATGCAGTGAAGAAGGACATGCAAAGCGAGGGTGTGACAGAGAAGGATGCTGGGACAGGGTGAGGTGGAGGCAGATGATCTGCTGTGGTGACCTCCAGAGGGAGCAGCCAGACGTAGAATAATTAAATAGACACCAGGACAAGAAGGGTCATAAGGAACAAGTGAGTTCAATGAGACACACAGGAAGCAGGAAGAAGTAAACTTCAAAACAAAACAGGAAGTATAGAAGCAGAGGCTCTCGGACAACATGAAGATGCAGAAAGAGCAAATGCATGGAAACAGAAATCTGACTGTAAACATGTTTTATCCTGCTATGAAGCAGGGCATTGTAACCAAAAACTGCAGTTCCACTAATGTCCACTCGAGGCTGCGTCCAGAACGGAGTCAGTCCCCACAGACTCAGTGTTCAAACTTTAGAGCAGAAATGAACATATTTACAGCCTGATTACAGCTTTGCTCTCAGAGATCATTTCCTCTTCATAACAACTTGGACTTCTCCAACGTGTTTGCACCGTTGGTGCCTTTTGGAACATTTTTAATACAAATAATATGACTTGCAGTGCAGATAATTGCACTGCCAGACCGTCCTCGAAGTCTGTGCTGCAGGTTTGATGGTGAAATTTAGGATTTCATTCGTCTCCTGATAATAAACAGTAGGTATCTGTGTCAGTGCGCCCAGAAAGTTAAAGAACCGAGCTGAAGATGGTTACAAGAAGACAGCTCCAAAGGGTTCATTTATTTTTTCCTACCACACGAATCTCTGCACACACGTGCACGCAGAGCAGGATTGGTGTGTGTGTTCATGTGTAAAACCGGCTCACTAAGAAAATGTCCACATATGATTTATCTTCACTCGGTAATGCGGCCCCTTGTCATGCATGTAAAATTCATCCTTATTTCTCTGCTGCCTGCTTTCTCTCCACTCTGCTCTGCTTTGAGTCTTTTTTCTTCTTTGTAGCAAAGCACAGCGGCGGCGGCAGCATTTCCTTCTCCTCTGTGTCACCTCCACTCCCTCCCTCCTCTCTCCTCCCGCCCTCCATCTCCTGCTGCTTCCATCCCCCCTCCTCCCTTTTTTCCCTTTTTTTTTTCGCTCTGTGTTTGCAGATGAAACGGGCAGCCTGCCAGTTTTTCATATTTCTTGGCAGCAAAGTGGCTAGCCAACTTCCTGGGGATGGGGAGCGGCGTGGTGTGGTGGGGTGGGGTGTGGGTTAGGGTGGATGGGTAGGAGGGTTGGGGGCTTGCTAAAGGTTACATTTGCACAATGTGTCTGTGAAAAAATAGCAGAGAGAAGAGAGAGAGAGGAAGGGAGTTAGTGAAAAAGAAAGAACTAGAGAAAGAAAGTGAAGAAATGCTGTGTTGGATCAGCTAAACGACCCCCCCTGTTCTGGGGTAATGGAAAAAGCCCTCTGGGGGAATATTCAGTATGCAAGAGTATCGACTTGCATGCAGTCATTACAATGATATCTGTCCCTCTCTCTTTCCCTTTTTGTCTCCTTTCTCTGGAATTTTCCTGCAGCACACCTTCAGCACCTTCCCTCCCTCGCTCTGCGCCTGTGTGAAAGGCTTCTGTGAGGAAATAGCTTTGGAATTGGGGAGCTGGTGGCATCACAGCAGTCTGACGGGTGTGTGTGTGTGTGTGTGTTAGGGTAAAGGGTGTTACTGCCACTGATTATATACCAGCAAATAACCACAGTGAAACAACTGCAGGCTCCGTCTTGCCGCGCTGACAGGATTGACTGTGAATAGATAGCGTGAGGCTGGGGGAGAGTCAAAGAGCC
>VUQJ01014544.1:15069-37278 GCA_015108635.1 Andinoacara biseriatus
TTAAGTAAATGGCGGCTATTCGTTATAAACTAGCCAGGCACAAACACAAACTTTGAGCGTTTGTATAAACAACGCATTCACTACTTCTCGCGAGATGTGCCATCGTTACCAGGGGCACTAGCGCAAACAATACCTTGCCAGGACTCAAAGGGCCAGAATAAACATTGAAGTCTTATAAATTACGGCCTATTGTAATATATTGTTCTTTTTTAGCCATGTTTCCATTTAGCAGCACTCATTTAGTCTTAATTTCTCATTTCCCGCTCATATACTTGACTCATAAATGTGTCATAATATCTGAATAATTGCAGATAATAAGAAGAGCGCTGCTAATTATTTTTGATAACCAGAACAATTACATGTTGCAGTGATATTCCCAAGTAACCTGTTTACATTTATAGCCTTGCATGTTTCTGTCAATGTGAGTGCGCATTATTAGAAATTTCTGGAAATCAGGTGTAAATAGAGACTGATTATGGGTAACTCTTGGATAATTTCCTGTTGAACTGCTGCTCATTAAACAGAAATAAATATAGGAGCCCTCAACACTGAGGCTTCCAGCACACACAGGCGTTGTGGAGCAAATGGCTTTTCCCATGAAACCCTTATCAAGCCGAAGTGAATTTAATAACAATGGTTTTATTTTGTTTATATTTTCCAGGTTCATGTTGTTGTGCATGCTGATGTAAGGGCATACTGAATATCATTACGTACTTGTACTTTATATACATAAAATCCTGTCAGTGACATACAATCTTCGTGTAGGCTGGTGGTGGTGTAATGCTGTGGGGGATATTTTCTTGGCACGCTGCTGACATTCAGTACAGGCAAATGAACCCAAACATCCAACTCATTCAATAACGTTACAGGAGCAACATCAAAAGCGATGGACTTAAAATCCCCATTGTAACTTCTTCTGACAATTTCATGTACTTGTGAGAGTGTATGCTGCACTAGAGCTAGTGTACTAGTTTTTACATACACACAAATAAGGAAGTTCCCTGAGCAGAGTTTTATATACAAAAAAACAAAAACAACAACCAATGATTCACATCACAGATGGGCAGCCAATTAACCCGTTTCAGATTTGTGAATGATGCTATCATGTCAACATGGACCAAAATCTCTGAGGAATGTTTCCAGAATCTACGCCATGAAGAAGTATGGCAGTTCTGAAAGCAAAAGGGGGCCCACCTTGAATTAGCAAGGTGTACTTAATGAAGGGGCTGGTGAGTCTATATCTGTTCCAACAGTGCAATGACCCGATTAATAGAAAAATCAAGAGAAGCTTCCAGGAACAGACAGCTTAAAATGCAGTTCTTCCTCTTGTTTGACAATTGTTGTTACCACTTTACCAATTAGACAGAGGAAACTCAGTGATTAACTTGAACTTTATAAACACACTCATTAGTTTCTAAGTCAAACTTTACTCAGACAGAAGGTTTTGGATCCAAAGGCACATCAAAAGGTCCCAATGGAATAGCTTTTTCTTTGGATTTGATTGATCTGTCTTCTTTGTTATTGTTATTCTTGCTTTTAAAAGCCTGTGTTTGATGTTCTCAGCATGACATTTCACTCTCTGTTTAAGCTATATTCATTTAAATCTTGATAGTTGTGCTCTTCTTTTTCTATATCGGTCCCAAATGAAGCGGTTTCCCGCTTCTCTTCATTAACAGATGCTTCACCTTGTTACTGCAGGGAAGGAGCAAAGAAACCTAACTGACAAATCAAAGTAAGTCCTCATTAAAAAGTCAGTTTTTGCTCATTATTTCCCCCCATTTATATCATGGACTTGTGAAGCAAATCATTTTTCTGTTTTCTTGCCGTTTTAAAAATCGCCTGGCTTAATCATCATTGCTTGCATTTATTCTGCTCGGCTGGTGGTCATAATGCAAAGTAATGCGTCACGTCCCAGCAGGTGCCATGTCAGAGAGTGTTAAGGTGAAATGGACCATGTGCCACACTTCAAAATGAAATCACATACAGAACTTGCAGGAAAGCAAAGTGGCAAACAAAACTAAGTCATAGAAAAACTGACTGACAGAATCGTCCAGTGAAAATAGCCGTCACTGAAAAGAAATATTAGGTTTTCTGGTGAAAATCAGCTTTAAGCTTGTTAAATCTTCTCTTTTAGACCAATCGCTCCCTCCACTTTTAACTGCATCAGTAGCTCAAAAGCACTTCTCAAAGCAATTTCATCTAATGACAACAGCTTTCTGGCCCCATTGGAGGGAAGTGAATCATCTTGTTATCCTCCCCAACAGCCTCCTGTGGCTCAGCAGCCGAGCGAGGGGGAGAGGCACTCAGCTGCTCCCCTGCCAACCACACATTTGACAATGTAACTGGCTTGCCAGAGTAATATCAGGTTCTAACAATCACACCCACGCATAAGCATGTGAGCGCGCAGACACACATTCAACATGTAAGCAGGCTTTCGACCATATACTGATGGATGAATCTGCTTGGCGACATTAACGAGCGTGTACTAATCATCTGTGGACCACAACACCTGAAAAGTCATTAGCTAACTCGGATCTGTGACTGTCATATTGCAGCAGCACCCTAGTCGACCACCATGTTAAAGTTCATCTATGGAACAAGCTTGGCGGCAAGAAGGATGTTGTGATTGTGTGAGTGTGTGAGGCCATTGTTTTATTCAGGAGCCTTGAATCTCACAGGTGTATCACCTGAAGCATCAACAAGAAAGACCATAGAATTGTTCCCGTTTCAGATTTGTGGATATTGTGCAGTAAGCCCTGTGAAAACAAGAGAATGGCTTCCTTAAAATGTACATGCCACTGAACAACAGCTGATGAGATGATTTAAAAACACTGCAATAAACACTGTCATTACAGGGATAATTGCTGTTGAACCCAGTAATGTTTTTATCTTGTTATGTGATTTGCAATTATTCATTATGGCCTTATAGAGGGCAACAGATGGTTTTACCACGACCATTTGCTGATTTGCATGATGTTGCAATTCAAAATCTGATAAAAATGAGTATCCATTAAAGCTTGATGGACTACTTTGACTTTATCCCCAGAGGAATAACAGTAACTGTTAACAAGCCATTGCATTTGTTTGATGGGAATGCTGCATTGTGGTTATTCTCTTCCTGCATTTTAATTTGATCTTGGTTCAAGATTTTGATAGTTTATGACTTATGATGTGTCAACATACTGTATCTGCCAGTAAGACAGTTGAACACTGCAATGAGAAATGACCTGCAAACTAGCATACTTGGTGTTCATTACCATGAAAGATTTTCCTTGTGCAATAGTATCAACAATGATTTTGCCAACTGCTCGAGATTGTCTTCTGATGAGTTGATCTCAGCAAACTCAAACACGCACTTGTATAAAGCAGATGTTGCTACAGGGGAACTATCACTAAAACATCAGCATGACTATAAAAAAACATTATACAGTTATTGAACCATGGTGAATATAATATGGCATTCCATCTGGAAAGCATCTGATTGGCGACAGCTTTATTTTTCAGGGTGACAGTGATCCCAAACACATG
Source organism: Andinoacara biseriatus (assembly GCA_015108635.1). Lineage (NCBI taxonomy): Eukaryota > Metazoa > Chordata > Actinopteri > Cichliformes > Cichlidae > Andinoacara > Andinoacara biseriatus. The sequence goes on from VUQJ01014544.1 coordinate 18,598, forward strand.
CAGTAAATGCATACCTGGATAGAAAATCACAAAATAGAACGCTATCAGTCATGGATTGGCCTCCTCAAAGCCCAGACCTCAACATTACTGAAGCAATGTGAGGTCATCTTGACAGAGAATGAAACAAAAGGCAGTTGACATCAAGAGAAGTGCTTTGAAATTTCTTCAAGATGCCTGGAGAACTATTCCTGACGACTACTTAAAGATATGATAAGAAAGCTGCCTCAGAGAGTTCAGACTGTGTTGAAGAATAAAAGTGGTCATACCAAATATTGACTCTCAAGTTCATCAGAATTGGCTATCTGTCCAGGGTGGACTCTGCCTCTTGCCCTATGACAGCTGGTATAGATACCAGCTGACCCCCCACGACCCTGAATTGGATAAGTAGAAGAAAAGGGATGGACAGATTTTTTGTGTGCTTTATTGTATTTATTTTGACTCCAAGTTAGTTTTTAGCCAATTAAGATAATTATTTGGTCATACTGAATCCTATTACATTGAGCTAATATTCTTTGTATGTAAATCATTATCTGTTTATTTGGTATAAATAACATAGATCTCATCTTATTCTAACTGTAGTCCTTTTCACAATAATAATGTGAATTTCCCAATTATGATACTAATAAAATCTATCTATCTATCTATCTATCTATCATGCCAAAGAAGTGCACTAAAATACTCCTGATGGGTTTAAATTCTTCATTATTGTGCTACAATTTTTATTATAGCAAAATGTAATAATTTTATGAATTCTAATAATTTAATTGAGATTTATTTCTGTTGCTTACAAGAATGACAATTAAAACGAAGCCATATATTAATTGTACTGCGTAATATCAGTGGTAGTAGTATTTTACTAGCAAAATTTATAGCATCCTTGTAGTCCTGTGTGAGAACTACAAATCTTGGAGCTTCCGGTAGAGTATCACGTGACTTATTGGGGGGCGGAGTCCGGCGTAGTTTCGCTCCCTACCTCCGCAGGCTGGAGGTCTGCTCATTACGGTGCAGTGAAGGTTTGTTGCTTACGGCGTTGTAATTCAGTAATATTTAATAATCGAATTTGACGAGCGAACAAACACGCCGACCCCTGATGTGTAGTAACTGGCTGGTTGTCAACGTGTTAAACGTGTTTGTTGAAATGTTATGTTAGCTAGCTTATAGCTAACTTGGCTAGCGTTATTCAGTAAAGTTAGCTGTGGCTGTCAGAGTGATGCTCCGAAAAACACGAACCCTTTAGTTTAACATTCGAATAACGATAAAAGGTGGCTTAACATGATTTCTGATTCGAGTGGCTAGCTTAGCTGAATTAAATCACTTTAAATGGCTGTCCTCGTTGTTCGAGTTATTCTTGGACTCTCCTGGTAAACGCCAGAAGGCCTGTGCTGTGTTGTTTGAGCTGCTTTGTTGTTTGGCTGCCTTCATTTAGGTCAGAGACCTGCCTGGATGTTGCCTTATCTCTGTAAACTAAGCCAGCACTTGTCCGTCTGTACTGTATAGGTTTTACTCTGACCTGATCTTATCTTCCTTTTCCTTATTTTTCTCTCTCTCTCTTTTTTTTTTACACAGTAAACCAGGTCAGAGGCTTAAAGCTGCTCAATTTAAGTGGCAGAAGGCTTTATTTCTTTGACCACACTCATCATCAACTCAGGGAGGACTGCCACTGTGAAGAGGATAGGGGTGTTTAGTGATTAGCCTCTGTGTCCTCTTAGGTAAGAATTTATTTTACTGTAATTTAATGTATATTCAAATATCCAAGTGATGTTGGTGATGATGTTTGGCCTATTTTGTTTTGTTCACAAATTTGTGTAAATTGTATTTTATAATGTACTGTGCTGGGGTCATTTCATGTCAGCTGACCAAATGCTTCCAGACTGACATTCTTTAATGTCCTTGAAAAAATTCCAGGGTGTTGATACACTTCTTAATAGGAAAACTGTGAAATTTTAACTCTACTGTTATTAGTGAAGCTGTGACATGACTCATTCATATTTTTAGACTAGATATCTACTACTATTATGATTTCAGGAATATGGAATATACACTCTTGAGGCTGTGGACGGTCCCTGTAAACAAAAATATTAATCTTTTATAAATTAATTTTGGGAAAGTGATGCAGAGAACACCATCACAAAGTTTGGCTATGTTACTACAGTACCAGACACTAAATCTTTCTATAAAAGCAAAATTTAAGTTATACTTTTTCTTTTTCCATTTTCAAGCTCTAATATCTTTAAGAGCACTTGTTTGATTTTAGTAGTGTCATGGTATAGACTACACTGCATATGCGTGAGACTGTGTTATAAATTGCAAGCTCTTATCTTTGAAATTGTTCTTTTACAGGCCTTCAAATATGGTTGTGTGGGGCATACTATCAAGTTTTCAAGCAAATTAAAGCTCTCAGAATTTTATGTTGCACTTCAGCAACACATAGTAGCAGATATTTGGCCTAAAAAAATGGAAAAACACAGCTTAAGTAGTTCTTTAGATATAGTTATTTGACAATAGCGCCATAGAAAATTTTCTCTTGAGTGCTCTTGTGATGTGATGGTACTTTTTAATGTGAATATATACTGCTACTTAAATGCTTTGTACTGATTTTTAGGGTTAAGTAGGTTGGCAGGAAACATTACCTCACTCAGTCAGTGGAGAAGATGGAGACAGCAGCAGATGTGTCCAATGGAGCAGGGCCTGCGTATGAGCAGAAAAAAGAGACCCTCAGGTAAGGCTGCGTCCATTATTGTAGCGTGTTTTCATGTAAGATCATAAATTAATAATGCTGTTTTAGTTTTATCACATACTCTAAGATATCACACTTCTTTTCTTTTTTCCAGACCAGAGGATCTGTCTGAGATGCTGGCAGCAGGGACCAAGGAGATTCACGAAAAGGCTGAGAACACTCAGTTTGTGAAAGATTTCCTCAAGGGGCGCATCCGCAAAGAGCTTTTCAAGGTGAGTTTTTTTTTTTTAATTGAAAGATTACAAAGCAAATAAGACAGATAAATAAATAAATCTGTTATTAAAAAGAGGCAAAGAAAACTGTGGGGAAAAGGAGACAAAACGGGAAAAAAAAGTGGTTCTTACACTAACTTTTCATGCTTGTTTCCTCAGCTTGGTGCGGTGGCACTTTACTACACTTACACAGCTCTGGAGGAGGAGATTGAAAGAAACAAGGACCACCCCCACTTTGCTCCTCTTTATTTTCCCACAGAGCTGCACCGCCATGAAGCTCTGGCCCGTGACCTCGAGTACTTTTATGGTCCAGAATGGAAGAGCCACACAAGCTGCTCAAAGGCTACCCAGAATTATGTGGCGCGCATCCACCAAGTAGGGCAGGAGGACCCAGTGCTGTTGGTTGCACACGCCTACACCCGCTACATGGGGGACCTATCTGGGGGTCAGGTGCTGAAGAAGGTGGCGCAGAGAGCCTTGAAGCTGCCGGCCACAGGAGAGGGCTTGGAGTTCTACCAGTTTGATGCCATCCATAGTGCCAAAGCATTCAAGCAGCTGTACCGAAGTCGGATGAATGAGCTGGAACTGGACATGGAAACAAAGAAGAGACTGGTGGATGAGGCTGTTAAGGCTTTCCTGTTCAACATTGAGGTGAGAGGCCAAGCAGAAGGAATTTGAGTGGGGGAGGCATAGAAAAGAAGAAATGGCAGCTGTGTGGTTGGCAGGCCGGTCGCTGGTGACAGTGTTTTCCGATAGATGTCTCATATCTGCTTCCACAGTTGAAATTTATGCATTTTAAAGTCTATAATGTAATACCAAAAATGTCTGCAGACTTAAATAGTGATGTTTAACTTCAATAGTTTTATAAGTCTGCAGTTCACCAATGTAAGCGCACTCGCACACCGTCGGTGGTGGAGGTGCGAGGCGTTCTTCGGGTTCAGTGTTGTGAATGAACCGGGGATCAAATCATCAACCTAATGATTTTCCTTCTTCCTTTCAAGTGTTTCATTTGCTTATAGATATAACATCTACCTGAGTTATCAGCAATTTTTAGACTTTATATTTAACCTCATGTTTTATGTTTGCTCTGGCAGGTATTTGAGGAGTTAGAAGAGATCGGAAAAACCATCCAGGAGGATGTTTTAGATGCTGGCATGCCTGTTCACGGAGCAATGGGTGGAGACATCAGTAAATGCCCCTATTATGCTGCCAAAATGGGTATGTATAGTGGCATTGTAAATATATGGAAGTGATACTGTTGTGAGGCTTTTTTTGTTGTCTAAGCTCGTGTCTGGACCTCTTTTGTGTCACAGCGACATCAGGTGGAACAGCATACATCTGTCAGCTGGCCATGGCTGCTCTCCGACACCCAACAGGACAGGTTCTGTTTGCTACTTGGTTTGCTGCCTTAGCTGGATTGGCTGCGTGGTATCTGATGTGATCCGCCTTCTGTCTGGCACTGCTGCTGTGAGAGAGAGGAAAGAGGAATGTAATCGGAAGGACAGTAAAGAGACCAAGTGAACCATTTCACAGTTTGTGGTCCAGGTTTATTTATTGTTACATATTGCATAATAATAGAAGCTGACACAGACAAATTCAAACAAAATGATCGACAGGACCAATATAATTCCATCCATCACGCTAGTTTTTCTTTTTAATTTCTCTACCTCCTCTGCACTATCCCTCCAATTTGTGTCCTTCCAGTGTGTGCTTGGTCATATCTCAAGACCTCCTGTAGCTCCTATTTTGTAATAGAGGTGACATTTTGCTCCCCAACCTGTAATTGGGTGTATAGTGATTAATTAGTTAATGATAAATTTAATCTAGAAATGAATTTATTGTGAGGTTAGTAAAGTATTCAGTGCACAGTAGATTTTTGCTTTGTTGATTTTTGACTGAAGCTTTTAGTGAGGAGATTATTTGGAGCTGTAAACTTACACTGTAAAATTACAAAGTTAATGCTTCAGCCTCAAATGTTTCCAAAGAGTTTGCTCTTTGTGACGGGTGATAACGGTCGACAACTTGATTTATAGTCAGCTTTCACATACTAGTAATATATAGGGAATATTTTAATCTCTCCTTGTGCATGTTCATTTATATTACCTCTCTTTTCAGAATTATGAGATAGTGCGTCTTGTAAAAAGAAAAGAAAAAACTGCCTGTTGATTTAATTGCACAGCTTAACTATCCAATTTGAATAATTCACTGCTGATTGAGTTTTACCTGCGACGGGAGCCTATATTAGGTGTTAACCGAGGTGAGTGCAGCTGTTTTAAAAGAAAATTGTATTTTTGTAATACTGATGCTTCATCCACGTTCTTTTACGTACTCATCAACATAAAGGGTGGTTCATTATGAATTACCTTCAGCAGCTCTGCACTTATTTCTGTATCCATTTGTTATGGATACATTGTGCATAGTGACTGTACAGCGTGATCATCACCTATACTGTTTGAAAACAAATCAGAGCTGTTTTTTTTTTAAGCACAGATAAGTGTGTGTACTGTATGTACTTTGTGGTTGAAGTTTAATTTATATCCTAACACAGTAACAGTATTTTATCAACGTCAAGAGGTTTAGACACGGTACCAAAAAAACCTTGCTGATAACAAAGTTTATCCAGCATCACCCGTGCAGTATATTTGCACAACACATTCATCCACAAGCGGATGTGCAGTATTTATTTCTTAATAATAGGATAACAACTGTTACAGATGATGACGAGTTTTCTATCTGAGAGTCACAGGTTCGAGTTGATGACAGATGGTTATATAATGCATTGTATACAGAGGACAAATACAGGGACTGCCTGATATGCTCCTGTAGTTTTCATGTAATTCCCTTTTATAATGCAAGTGTCAAAATGATTTAAGTAGTTTTGGAGATATTGCCGTAGATGAAACTTATTAAAGTGCGATAGCCTAACTCTTGTTTATTTTGAATTTCTTGCATTTTCATTGACTCAGCTGTTAGTCCCTATCTGTATCTAACTGGAGCTTTAGTAGTGACTGGCTAGAGCACGCTGTTTGTATGAGTGGAAAATACTGTATGTTATGCTTTTAGGAATGAATAAGGGTGTTTTCCTGTTCATGCTTAAATAAAACTAATTCTTTTGGACTCATATTTGTTTCTTTGTATTTTTTTCTATTATAAAGCTGCCATAAACATAACGTGCTATTGGGTGGAAGAGCTATTACATGGATTATTGTGCTATTTGGTGCAAACATTCATGTTCAACCCAGGATCTATTGACGGCTTTTAATAATCCTGCTGCATTTTTATATTGCATCAAGAGATCAAAACTGGCACTTTTACTCAGACTTTATTGGAGGCATTCGTGCTCAGTTTTCTACAAATTCAAGAAAACGTTTATGAACTTTTATTACTCATGTTGGTCATAATTTTAACCAAATGTGTTCTGACTAATCCAAAGTGCACCCCTGGTTGTGCTTTTCGTGCCTTTGTTGAGCACGCTGAGTAATCACATCACTGGTGGGGGGGGGGGGAAAGGAAGTTAATGACTTCTCCAAAAGCTACTTGACATCACATGTTCGAGCTGACGAGATTACAGAAGTGCCGGGTTATGTTTGGTGTTATCTTGTCCTCCATCACAGCAGCTTTCAAATGACATTAGAAGCACGGATGAGAACAAAATTGAGCTGAAATAAAGAGCTGGTTATGCATTAGTCCACAATAAGTAGTCTGCAACTGAAGGAGGAAATGAGTGTTGCTGCTATTCTCCCTATTCTGCACTTTTTGACAAAAATGAACCTCTGTGTTTGGAGGAGAAAAAGACAAAACCCTCATTGCAACTGTGAAAGATGGTGGTTTGAAAACACTTTGCTACCTCAAGGTGGTGACGGCTTGCAATGATAGACGGAACAAATAATTCATAAAAGCAGCAAGAAATTTAACATGTGAATGGTCAGGGTAGCTGTCCATGACCTCAAGTAGAAGACAGTAGCTTCTACAGCAAGACAATGGCCAACTACATCAATTAGGTGTGTACTGATGGAAATTGGGATGATCATAGTGATTGCAAAGAGCTTGCCAATCAGTGCAAAAATTTAGCTTGATTTCCTAATAATGCATTCAATCGATATTATCTATTAAATTACAATGAATCTTCCACTATAGTTTCAAGTCACCATCTGAACATAAGGACACCTGAGAAGTGTGTGGGACACGTGCATGCACACACTGTATGTAGACTGTGTCTGAATGCACTGTGTGGTGAGCAGCTATAGTGATCGAGCTTCACCTCAAAATGAGAGAAAACATATGGAGGGTGTGCCTGTTTGTTGCTTTGATTTTGAATTCAAGTTTAGTGTAACCATCTCTCTGCTCCTTGAACTTTTGTTGCACAGGGTACGGTTGAAAGACCGTGTGGGGGAAAGACAAGTGAGCCATTTTACATAAAACATAGTGAGTTGGTCATCTAAAAAAGTGGATAAAGACCCAGGAAAAAGTGAATAGTTTGCACTGTTTTAGCCGTTGAGCCGATATTCTTTTTCTCATAGTCACTAATTACACAGACTAAATGATTCCTCTGCATTTAACTCTCTGCTCTGCAGCTGCTTTCTTAATCATGCTAAAGTGGCAAATAAACTGGCCAGTATCTCTCTGTCTCCTGCAGCAATAGTGCTGGTGGTACACTGCTGTCATCTTTATGTGTTTAGGCCACACAGTATGAATTATGCATGGAATAATGAAGGGTAAATAGTGCTGCCTTGCAGATAAACCTCTTCCCATGACCTAATGAGATAATTGCAGTCTCACAGGCGGATTATAGAAGATCACGCAACCCTAAAATTAACGGCAGGATTGCTGAAAAAGGCGATAACTCGTATCACTCTGCCCTTATCACATTTCAATCAAGACATCCCACAAGTTTTTAAATATTAAACATTTCCATAAGCAGCTACAGGAAACATTTGATGGAAGCTGTTGCAGCTAAAGGAGCTCTTTGGAGTTTTTATGATTTTCAGCTAACACTGATCATCCAATTCATTAAAAAAGAAGAAATTCCAGACACTGAAATCTTCAAAGTTACAAAAGATTCACAAACTTGTAAATGTGGGACAGACATTTAAAATATACATTAACATATATGAAGTGGGCCAAATAATGTTACAATTACATGAATCATCACTTTTTTTTTGACAGTCAACCAAAACTGAAAACGTATAAATACTTTTGGGTTTAGAAGTGTACCTAATGAAATGGCTAGTGTATACATGTGCAGACAGAGTGAAAGCATTGTTGATTTTATTTCTTTTGCACTTTACATAAAACAAGCTTTATTAGAGCTGTACAGTATTTATTTTCTACATAACACATTTATGTATGCTCTATAACTGTCTATGTACAAATGGGATTGTGGTTCAAAATTAAAAAGAATTTCTCTCATAATGCAAAGAGACAGATCAGAATAAATCAGTGTTCACAGTTTAGGAAAGTCTGACTCTCCACAATTCAATCCTCTACCACAGTTTGAAGACTTTACTTTCCTACTGCCGAACACAGCAAACGCTTAGTTTGGTGTTTATCCTGTATGGAGTGACAGTGCTGAGGAAAAGCAGAAGTCCGAGCATGAAAACACGACTGATGCATACAGAACTGAAAGATTAATAACAGGATTGTTTAACCCTGAATAAAACTTTAGACTGCAGCTCTACTTTGTCGATACAATGAGTTATTTGCACGCACGTGGACGCTGTTATGTTTCTCTTTTGGCCAAAAGAAAACCAACACTGACTGGGTGCTATGAAAAAGGTGAAGTGTTTGCTACCACCATTGCCTCAATGGACGTTTGACAGAGACGCGACTGGCCTCTTGTCCTTGGTTCCTTTTTGGCAGAGGAACAGCGTGGGTAATCCTCTGGGTGTTTAAGTACAGGGCTGGGTAGGCAGGTCTGTAACACTCCATCCAGAACTACAGTTGTCCAAAACCCAATATTCCTCAGTTTGTTGTCGTCCTGTTTGCCTTTTGACACACTGATGGAGCCTCTCAGTTCATGGAAGATCTTTTACCTTGAAAAAGGAAGGAAGAAGAACTTAAAACAGCAAGAAAATTTAAAAACACAGCAAAGTTGAAAAGATACAAACACCATGTACATGCTTAGACTAGCTGGACATTCAATTCAATTTTATTTATATAGCGCCAATTCACAACAAACAGTCGCCTCAAGGCGCTTTGTATTGTAAGGTAAAGACCCAACAATACTGCACAGAAAACCCATGAGCAAGGACTTGGTGAAAGTGGGAAGGAAAAACTCTCTTTTAACAGGAAGAAACCTCCGGCAGAACCAGGCTCAGGGAGGGGCAGTCACAGGCAGTGACAGGCTGGGGCTGAGGAGAGGGACACACAACAAGACACAAATGCATACAAGGGGTGCATGCATAAGTGTGCACTTATATGACTGCCACAAACCAGATAATTCAAAGTATCAAAAAAATATAGTGCTTCATTAAGCATCACGTCCATTTGTGAACAAAAGTGTAAAAAAAGATTAGTGGGAGAAATCAATTACCAGTCCTACCTGGTTTGTGGCTATCAAGAAGAACTAAACAATTTCCTTAATTTGGAGAAGAAGCCCCCCTGTTTCAACTCTGCTTCCTTGTCATGCTTTCTTTGCCCTGCCTCAGAGCGCTTACCACTGGTGCCCTCACCTGGACAGAGATTGACACTGCATCAGCCAGATTTATCAACTAGGTATTAATTATTTTCCTAAACTCTATTTCAGTGGACCAGCAAACAAAAAAAGGGGGGAGAAGTAGGTAAGAAAAATGGGGCGGGGGAGTAGAAACTCAATGAGACTGTGTACCTGTGGTGGTGGCAGTGACACCATTTACTGTCCCCTCTACATCTGCCTCATCCTCAGCGTAGCTCATCAACAGAGCTTTTTGCCTGTCTGTGAGATTCCTGTACAGGAAAACATGTTTTTATCATTACTGCGATTTGGAAATAAAAGTTAGACTCATGCTGCAAAGATGCCAGTGCGATCTTACTTAGGTATTTTTATTTTGACGTGGATGTAGTGATCTCCGAAGCCATAGCCGCTGACTCGAGCGATTCCCTTCCCTGCCAGGCGGATCCTCTGGTCTGTCTGGATACCAGCAGGGATCTGAAGACAAATACAGTCAGTTGTTACACTGTATGTGTTTGAAATATTTCCCAAACAGTCAAGTAACTGGAGACTCTACTTACGGATAAATTCAGTGTTTCATAAAGGCCCTGTGATCTGGCGGTGCCGCCCAGGATGGCTTGTGCCACGGATACGTAAAGGTCAGAGTGGATGTCTGCACCGTCCCTCCTGAATATGGGGCTTTTTTGGACCTGGGCACATTCACACGGCAATCCCGTTAACAACGCTCAGAAAAACAACCCATACCTTCTGGTACATCTGAAATTTGCAAATAATGCTAGCAGCTGATATACAGCAGCTACTCACCCGAAAAGTAATGAAGATCTCCTTCTTTCCAACTGGCATTCTGACTGTCTGGCCATCCTCCACCCCTGCAAGGCATAACATGCAGTATTAAAAGCACTTTTTTTTTTTTTTGAACAAACAATTGCTCTCAAGGAATAATCCCACTAAAGTCAACACCAGCAGGCTTGAAAGGTAGAGGGAGGAGATCCTGCTTCAATGCATACTTGAAATTTTTAGGATTATATGTCCATTTTGCTTTTATTACAGTCTCTATGGCACATTAAAAACCTCAGCACACATACTGTCCTCCAGGCTACTGCTATTAAATTACATATTTATGATAGAGCTAATTAACTCTTTGGCAGAAGATCATTTTCACCATTTTCATTTAATATGCATAATTATTTGGTAAGAAAAGGGGCCAAAACAACCCTAATTAGAGTCACATTAAGCATTTAAGTAGAGAATTTAATTTCGTCATTCCATTCTTTCAAATTCTGGAGTGATTAAACAATTTTTCACTCCATGTTCATCAGTGCAGCTGCACTTTTAAGCAACGTTTTTGATAATTTTGTGTAACAGCCTACAGCAAAGCCTGCTTTCAACTGCGGCAGCAAAAATATCCTTGAGGCATCTACAGCGTGTAAACAGTACTCAAGTAAACATACGAGTGTGACTGACCTGCAGGCACGGGAACCATCACCGCCTTCTTCTGTTTAGTTTGTCCCGAGCCCCGGCAGGAGTGGCAGGGGGTGGAAATGACTGTGCCTTTGCCGCCACAGCGCCGACAGGTGGAGCGCATCACAAACGGGCCAGTGTTTACGGTTTCCTACAGTGAAGAATATTCATGTTTAATAACACAAATAAAAAAAAAACAACAAAAACAAAACACCGAGATAAACTCTCATGTTGGAGCGCTTACCATGCCAGAACCGTTGCAGTAGTTGCAGTGTTGCACCTTAGTGCCTGGCTCGTGGCCTTTACCATCACAGCGCTGGCAGGTTGTTTCGATGTTAACTGACATTTCTTTGTTGACTCCCTTTGCTGCCTGAGTAAATGTCAGCTCCATGATGTACTGTGAGAGGAGAGGGGAGAAACAAAACAGGGAGAGGAGGAAATTCATCACTCTCCATATGCAGGGGATAAAACTGTCTAAATGAGAATCAACTGAGGAACTGCTTGGCTTCACTTTGACCCCATTTTACAGCATCTAACCTCCTGTGGCTGCTCAAATATGGAGTTGAAGTCTCCAAAGCCGCGGCCTCCAGAGAATTCTCCAAAGATTTTGCGGAAGAGCTCCTCTGGGTCCACGCTGCTGGCATGTCCACTCCAGTACTGCTGCCCTCCACCCGCCTGACCTGCGTCAAAGCCCGCTGTGCCATATGTATCATACTGCTTCCTCTTCACTTCATCACTGAGGACCTGTGAAGAACAAAGTAATAATGCTAGAACATGGAGAAGATGTTTCATAGATTTCAATGTATGGATTAAATAGACAGTAGAGCTAATGACTGAAACCAAACCTCATATGCTTCAGCCAGCTGAGCAAATTTTTCCTTGGCTTGTGGATCATCTTTGTTGGTGTCAGGGTGATACTTTTTAGCCATCTGAGAGACAGCAAACATGAGCACACTTTCAGTTACTGCAAACATTGCTCCACTAAGGTCCAATGAAAACTCTGTGTGTTTCAGGCAGGAACTGACCTGGTAATATGCTTTCTTGATCTCTTTTTGTGTTGCTGTGCGTGGAACCCCAAGAATCTTGTAGAAGTCCTGTTTGCTGCTAGCAGGGGCACTTGTGTGAAAGGACAGTGTGTAGACAGCATGGGGTGGTTTGAGGCCTGAAATTGCCCAGCAGGGTAAAACGGTGAGCACAGTGACAAGATAGAAATGCAAACAAGTGAAACAAGCCAGCTGGAGGACAGTTATCGTGTAATACATGGATGCATCTACAATGCAGCCCTGCAGCACTATCAAACAGCACTACAGCCGCAAATGTTCAAAATGTCTGATCTTCACAGGTGTACCTTCCCTTTTGCCCCATATCAGCTGGGATAGGTACCCAACCCCCCTGAGATGACTCTCCAAATACAGCGGTGCATCTTTACCAGCAAGTTCAAGTTGTGTCTCATCTATCCAGAGATCATTGTCCCAGAAGTGTTGGCTGGCTTTCCATTAACATGATTCTTGGGCAGTGACACATGGAATAACACCTCCTGTGAAATCCTATTCCATTTGTTTAATAAAGACATAAAGGCTTTCACTGTCAGTCTGAGTTTGTCCACAATTGTGACTTTAAATTGTAGAAAACTTAATGACTCTAAAGGCTTAACTTCTTCGTTAAACTGTATATGTTATATAGTAGTGCCGTAGAGATGAATGGAGTTGCATCAAGGTATCTCTTAATAACTGACTGTATAAGTTTGTAACTGTGTAACAAGTTGGCTTGTTTAACAGTGTTCTTTGTGATCAATTACCAGTTGTAAGTAACAAATAATCCAAAAAGGCAGGAATGGAAAGCATGCTTAGATTAACGTGGCCTGACAGAAAATTCTAGAAAAACACAGGTCGCTAAAGGTCTCTAAACGTGGAGATTGTGAACTAGTTGGCTCGATGCAGCTACTGTTATTGGTTAGTGACCAGGTCAAAGTTTCCCGTCTGTCAGTACAAGGTAACATCATCCTCCTGCAAGCTCCAATTATTCGTCGCAAAGTTAGCAACACTGATTGCATGATCCATTTTTGCTTTGATCTATCAAAGTACTTTTATCAAGCTATTTTACCCTGCGTCACTTGAGTGAAGTACAACTACAAAAAAATTAGCCTAGGCTAGGCTATGCTATGCTACTCCCATATGGCTAACACAGCACTCACCTGACAGCCCTCTCAATGTCACTGCTTTCCCCGCTCCGCCACACACCAGGCTCCCTCCGCGCCACAGCTTTTCGGCTCCCAGTGTAGAGAAGCTCCGTACCTCTCCATGGCCAGAGCACACAACAGCACTGACAGCTCTCCGCTGTCCCGAAGAGACGGCGCTAGTAATCCAACGTGAGGAGCAACGAGCAGCAGAGGACGCCATCATTGCTACACTGGCCGCCGCTTCACGAGCTCTGCGCATGTCCGGAGACCAAGATATTCTGTTTGATTCGAGACGTCACTCTCTCAAGAAAACATGAGCTATGAAAATGTTTCTTAAATCACATTTCCTTTTTCTTTTTTAATAAAGTCTGCGTGAGATACACATCGTATGCATCACGACCGGCTAAAATTATTAAATTCTCCCCGTTTTCATTTTATTTAATTGTATTGTTTTTAGCCTAATTGGCGTATAAAAAACACGAATAAAAGAGTATGCAAACGTTTTGGGACCCGGTGTAGCGCGTAAACACAGCAAGGCGTTCGAAAAACCAATCCCCGCCCAATCGGACAGCTCCGCGGAGCAAAGCGTGCGAACACCTGCGCGGCAACCCTGAGCTGTCAGCTGTAGCAGGAACCCTCTGCCGAGCACCAGCCAGCTCGACAGAGACACCCGGAAGGCACTAAAGTCAGTTTGAGAGGGCAACATGAATCGCTTTAAGACCTCCAAATTCAAAAACACCACTCCGAAAATTTCCAAGAAAGATGTGAGTAGCTCACTAGCGCCAGGATAGGAGCCGATTTGGTAGCTGGCGTTAGCGTTGGTAATTAGCTGTGTGATGTTATTTTTGGGGGGGACGCCTGCGTGTTTGCAAGGGATGTTGAACTTCCTGCATTTGGAAATCTGCCCGGTATTCAAAGCATGAGATGCTAGTATTCTGTGGCTTTTTAGGGAAGACTGAGATCATTGTGGCTGCACGCCGCTGCCAGCCTTGATAGGATGTTGCGGTGATGCACATCACATCACCATGGTTGTGCTAAAACAGCTTATTTTCTCATTCCCTGCAGTATTACATAGTTTTGATTGCTCCGATTGTCAGCCAATGGGGGAAATATACATCTAGAAAAGGGGATGAATAATTGAACTACCACGCTCTCTTTTATTTTTTAGTGATAGAAGTCCGACAGATTGCGAATGGTGACATGTCTGGACTGGACTGCAGTGTCTTGCATACATACCTGGACCAATTTTTTCTTAACTTTAAACGCCTCAAGCGCTGATTACTAAGGTTTATGTTGTGTAATCCCCAGCCTTTTTTATTTTATTTTTTAAACCGAAGCAGTACAATGCTTGGCATGCACAGAAAGACTGGTATTTCTCCAAATCTCTGCACGGGGTTTAGGACAGCAGGTGGTGCTTTGCTCTTGTAAATGTTAAACTAGCCTTTTGCACAGGAGAGCACATTTAATGTGAAGTCATGTGTCTGGCATTTTATGCACAGTGCAAGGGTGAAATATTGGACAGGTAATATAAAGCGGGAGGAGAGGCAGACAAGAAAGCTATTTCTAATCGTGGCTGCAGAGGAATTTAAAGCAAAAAGGGGCCAATAAACATAAAGGTGTATCTGTCAGAGGACATATTAAGAAGTGGATGGAATGGTAGAGATAATGACTACCAGTTATTGTCATAATCAGCGTTATATATGGCCTGGATAGAGTCATATGTTGTGATCTTATTTTCAGCTCAAACTGCCTCTACCCAGACGTATTTACATTTTTTTTGGTCTACCTCTCTTTTGACATAAACACGCTTAGCCCTGTTACGATAAATAAGACGAGTGCTTTGAAATGCATGAACAGATCCGGAGTGCATCTTCTCTCAGTGGAGCTGCTGGAGCCGTTGAAGTGCACTTCAGTTGCTGAATGACCAGAACAATAGCTCTCAGTTTCCTGAAGAGCAGCGCAGCAGTAGTTACTGGAGCATGTTGTACAGATGCACTTTCCTCTTGCTGCTCTTGCCTTGTTAATGTTATGAAAGAGTTTTAAGAGTTCTCTGCTGTGCAAAGCAGGGAGCACTTCCACTTCCTTCCTACTCATGCATGCGTGTGTGCGTGTGTCTGTTCTCAGTCAGATCCTTCCTGTTTTTCGCAGCGTTCGCCCTCTTTCTTTCTTTTTTTTTTCTGGTTGTGACATCAACTTGGTCATGTGTATCTTAATATTATGTAAACAATAAGAGATGGTAGTTTGTGGTCTTTGTTGCATTAAATTATGTTTGTGCATTATCAAACCCATGCCTTTGAATCTAGGAGTGGATCAACAATGTCCGAGCTGGCTCGTTCTCCTGCCAAGGGAACCACATCAAAGCAAGCTCCAAGCTGGTGGCTTTCAATTCTGAGCAGGCTGGTAAGGCTGTAAAAGCTGGGCTGAACAGTAACATTGCCTCATGAGGTGCTGTGTAAAAGTACTGAGTACTTAGTTTTTTTTTGCATATTTGTCACACTTGGATGTTTCAGATCATTAAACAAATTTTAATATTACACAAAGATAACCCAAGTGAATATAAAATGCAGTTTTTAAATGATGATTTCATTTATTAAAGCTATCCAAACCTACATGTACCTGTATTAAAAAGTCATTGCCCCCTAACCCTAAGAACTGGTTGTGTCACCCTTGGCAGCAAGAACTGCAATCAAGCATTTATGATAACTGGCGATGAGTCTTTCACATCGCTGTGGAGGAATTTTGGCCCACCCTTCTTTGCAGAATTGTTTTCATTCATCCACATTGGAGGGTTTTCTACCATGAATGGCCTGTTTAAGGTCATGCCAAAGCATCTTAATTGGATTTCAGGCCACTCCAAAACCTTCTGTTTGAACTTGCTGGTGTGTTTTGGATCATTGTCCTGCCTGAGTGCGCTTGAACTTCAGAACAAGAACTGATGGGCGGACGTTCACCTTCAAGATTTTCTGGTAGAGAGCAGAATTCATGGAAACTCGTCCAGGTCCTGAAGCAGCAAAGCAGCAGACCATCACACTGCCACCACGATGTTTGACTGTTGCTATGATGTTCTTTTTATGAAGCGCTGTTAGTTTAATGGCGGATGTAACGGGTATCAGACCTTCCAAAGTTCAGCTTTTGTCTTGTTAGTCTGCAGAATATTTTCCTGAAAGACTCTGGGATCATCAAGATGTTTTTTTTTGTTGTTTTTTTTTGGGCCAAATGTTAGATGAGCCTGTTCTTTTTGGTCAGCAGTGATTTTCATCTTGAAACTCTCCCATGGATGCCATTTTTGTCTCTTTCTTCTTGTTGAATCATAAATTGTGACCTTAACTGAGGCAAGTGAGGTGTGCAGTTCTTCTGGGTTCTTTTGTGACCTCGTGGATGAGTCATCAGTGAGCTCTTGGAGTAATTTTGATCGGCCGGTCTCTCACTGGGTTTCGCTGGCGTCCCAAAGCCTTAGAAATGGATGAGCAGCCCTTTTCAGACTGATAGATGTCAGCAAATTTGTTTCTCGGCTCTTTCTTTAGATGGTGTCATGATGTGTTGCTTTATGAGATCTTATAGCCTGCTTCACTTTGTCAGACAGGTTCTATTTAAGCGATTTCTTTATTCAACCGGACTGGCAGGCTTGGGTGTGGCTAGTGAAATTGAACTCAGCTTTCCAAAAAATGTTTTTAATCACAGTTAATTTATCATTTAAAAAGAGGTGCAATTACTTTTTTCACAAAGAGCCAGGTGTTTTTTTTTTTTTCTTTTAATAAATTAAGTCATCATTTAAAAATAGGTAAAATATGGCAAAAACTAAGAAATCAAAAAGGGGGCAAATACTTTTTTACTGCACTGTATAGATAAAAGTATCCACTGTTTATAGTGTCAGTCATGTTTGTATTACTGTCATCCAAGTTCAGCATATGGAGATAACACAATCTAAAAATCAAACATGTCTTAGGAGAGACATTTTGAAAGGATGATCCCTGATATTTCCTGTCTGCTGTATGTGTCCGCAGGTGGAGGCATGCTGGGCCTGTCTTCAGTTCAACCTGGTTCAGATGGCCAGTGGGCTGTCACCCAGATTTCCTGCCATTCTGGTAGTTTTTTTTAATGCTTTTTACAACTATTTAGAAGCACAAATCCACATGAGAAATCCAACTGCTGTCGCCTAGAAGTGAAATTAGACACGTGACCTGGTTCTGATAATTTCTATTAACTTTCCTTCCTCTCTGTCAGATCTCGTGACTGACATGGACTTCTCTCCTTTCGATGAGAGTCTCCTGGCGACATGCTCAGGAGATGCAACGGTGAGCTATTTAATGTCCTGCTTCTTTCTGACCTTGTTCAGGTTTTCAGCAAATTCACTTTTCCATCCTCTCAGGCTTTGTTGTTCCTGGCGGGACTTTGAATAGTTTTTCCTATTTAAACCTTTTGAAGACTCCCGTCTCTCAGCAGATTGTCCTCAGCCGCAGGTGCCCCAGCTTCCTGGAATGTGCTGAGTGGAGTCCTGCGTCTTCAGTCTCAGCAGCTCGGTTTACCTCACAGACCCTTAAACATATGCAACTACTGCCGCACGCAAACCGAAGTGATCTGCAATGCCCAACATCTGCAAAGCACTTTCGCTCCTCTTTTCTTTTGCCAGCGCGTAATATTGTTTCACCAGCTTGGTTGTGCTGAACAAGGAAAATGTCAGTGAAATATGGCCTCAATTATATGTTTTTACTGACTTAACTAGACTTTATGTAAACTCTTTATCATAAATTTTCATTGAATCTGATCTGCCAACATTTGCTAAAAATCCTGACCTGAGTCCAGACCCTGAATTATTCAACACTTAGAGACATAGAGACAGACGTCATTTGAGGGTCTCGTGTGGCTGATGTTACACCTTGATATATTAATTACATGTTGGTTTGTTCCCTTTGTGAGGCCAGACAACCACAGCCCCCGAAGTCTTTTGGTTGTTTAGCCTTACTTGACTTCAGAAAACTGCTGTTTGAGTACTCGTCTGAGACATTTAATATCACGTGGAAACTATCAATTTGTTTCAGAGATGGAGGTAAGAAGGAGAAGGAACCATCGTCTTTATATCTCTTCCTCTTTGTGTATGCAGGTGAAACTGTGGCGTTTGTGTGATCCAGAGCAGGGGCAGCCCAGCAGCCCGGAGCTGACCCTGCGTCCAGGTCAGGGCAGGCTGGAGCTGGTGCACTTTCACCCGACCTCCTCTGGCTTGCTGGCTGTTGGCACCACTAAGTCTGCCCAGATTTGGGATACCAGCTGCCAGGAAGGGCCGCTAGCAGGTAACTACAGCCGGCGACATGCTGAACAAAAATCTTTGTTCTTTGTTGAACATTATGTCTTTCATTTTTAACATGTTGGTCTGTGTCAGTTGACTTTTTTGTGTCTTGTTTTGTTTCTGTGTGTAACATGAATTTATATTTGGAGTGGGGTGAAG
>VUQJ01014546.1:3560-15830 GCA_015108635.1 Andinoacara biseriatus
TCATATGAAAACCTGCTTCTGTGTGACTCTGTTTGCTTTCCTTCTACAAAAGACCTCAAGGCTAGCCCACCTGCTTATTGATAATGCTCACCGGGTTCCCTTATCTGCAAGGAGGAGCATATGAAAACTTTGTAAACAGACGGCCATAACTCCTGTTTGTGGTTTCCAGTTATCTGCATTTTATCTATATCCATACTGAACTGTGTCTACTGAAAGATTCTGAAATAAGAAATCTGAGTTTGATCATAATTTACTCTATACATACTACAAAACATTGACTTGTTTTGCAACTTTAAGTGTAAACATGTAAATATCTCTAAGAGGCCATCATGGAATATAGATAGCACAGAACATTAAATAAAACAAACTATTATTAATATTAGTAGTATGTAGTATGTAGTAGTGCGGACCAATACCAATGGGCAGACCGCACAACCCTTCTGTTTTTAAACACGGTATGACCAACATTTACAGAATTTATTCTTGAAATGAATGACTGAGCCCACAAATTCAGCAGGTTAGTGTTTACAGAAACCGATATTCCCATCAACTTCTATAGCAGGGGTGGGCAAACTATGGCCTGGGGGCCACACCCGGCCCGTTGATCTTTTTAATCTGGGCCGCCGAAGATTGGTACAGAATTCCCAAATCAGATCATATCATAATTATGACTGATGTTGAGGATTCTGAGAATTGCTACAGCCATCATGAGACTTCGATGCACTGGCAAAGACAATACCGTTCCCACTAAAAGTAAATTTAAGCGTTACCACTGTGATGCTTTTCTTATGTTTATGTTTGATATGTATGCATCTGGTGCTGGCCCGGCCCGTATGTCAAATTTCAAAAAAGTCAATGTGGCCCCAGAGCCAAAACATTTACCCACCCCTGTTCTATAGGACCGATAGCGGTCATAGCTGTCGCCATCTGGTGGCCAAAAGATAGAATGCAGGTTTAAAGCACTTCTGCATTGGCTTCACTTTTTCTTACCCAGAAGCTTTGCATTCTCCAATCAGGCATAATCAGGGCAGCCTATAGAGCTACTGGGTCCAATCCTGCTCCTAAGCCTTCATTCAGAGTTTATGAACGCATGCATGGGAGAAGTGTTGCTAGTTGTTCTTGTGTTTCCCTCCATGTTCAGTTTGAGTAATGTAATTGCAGAAAATCTGCATGCAGTGTTTATATTTATAGTTGTGTGAATTCTACATGTGCTAAAAAGTTAAGCTAGACTGCATGTTGAAGCCCTGTGGCATCCCAGTAAGGCTAATTCTCTTTTTAATGGGACTGTTCCAGTTACCCCGTAGAGTCAGTCCAGTCTCAGTTATAGGCTCCTTGTGTCTATGACCACACAATTCATTTGCATGATCAAATTACATTGTTTATTTTCTTTGGATTCCTGTTTACTTAGTGGCAATAGTGAATGTAATGTTTATTGACAGAACCATCTGCTAGTGTTCTATGTGCTGTGTATTGAATTAACTCTTATTCCTGTGAGCCTAGTAAATGGTTTCTGCAGTACATGCTGAAACCTGCTCTTTGCAGTGCATTACAGTGGTCTTCATACGGTGGTCACTGTTGTCTGAGTGAGTATATGTCAGTGTGTGACCTGAAATAGTAAACACTGAGGGGGGAAAAAAAAAGCCACAGATTTCCGTGCCACTCCAAAATGAATACTGTTCTTACCAATATAAAAATTGTTTGGTTCCATAACTGCTCCCACAAGGTAGCTGTTTATGTTACATAACCGTGCACTTCACTACGTTGTCATCATTATTGTAGCCATTATTGTTTTTCCTTGCTGGCAGTTTGAATATTATATAATTTTGGTATATTGCAGCTTTGCATTTTCAAATTGCATAAAAGTGCACAAGAATTACTATTACTTCAGTTAGCCAAGGTTTGTTTATATCTCCCATTCAGGGGCAACCCTTTTTCATAAAAATACACTATATTTCCAAACATATTCACTAACTCATCCAAATCATTGAATTCAGGTGTTCCAATCACTTCCATGGCCACAGGTGTATAAACCAAGCACCTACTGTAGGCATGCAGACTGCTTCTACAAACGTTTATGAAGGAATGGGTCGCTCTCAGGAGCGCAGAGAATTCCACCGTGGTACCGTGATAGTCCAGTTGTGAAATTTCCTCACTACTAAATAGTCCACAGTCAGCTGTTAGTGGTATTATAATAAAGTGGAAGCAACAGCAACTCGGCCATGAAGTGGCCACGGAAAAATCACAGAGTGAGGTCAGTGGATGCTGAGGGGCATAGTGCACAGAGGTCAAAAACTTTCTGCAGTCAGTCGCTACAGACCTCCAAACTTCAAGTGGCCTTCAGATTAGTTCAAGAACAGTGTGTACAGAGCTTCATGGAATGGGTTTGCATGGCGGAGCAGCTGCATCCAAGCCTTACATCACCAAGCGTAATGCAAAGCGTTCGGATGCAGTCGTGTAAAGCACGCTGGACACTGGACTCTAGAGCAGTGGAGACATGTTCTCCAGAGTGATGAATCCTGCTTCTCCCTTTGGCAATCTGATGGAACAGTCTGGGGTTAGGGTTAACCCTAGCTAACCCTAACCCAGGAGAACAATACTTGTCTGAGGGTAAAGTGGAGGAGGGATTATGGTGTGAGGTGTTTTTCAGGAGTTTGGCTCGGTCCCATGGTTCCAGTGAAAGGAACTCTTAATGCTACAGCATACCAAGACATTTGGGACAACTTCATGCTCCCAACTTGGTGGGAACAGTTTGGGGATGGCCCCTTCCTGTTCCAACATGACTGCACACCAGTGCACGAAATAGCCCCATAAAGACATGGATGAGCCAGTTTGGTGTGGAAGAACTTGACTGGCCTGCACAGAGTCCTGACCTCAACCTGAGAGAACACCTTTGGGATGGATTAGAGTAGGTTCATATGCATGTGAAGGCAGACGAGTGAATGCCTTTGGCAATACATTGTATCTTCCCAATTATTTTTTGTGAAGAAAAAAATCTCACTTTAAAGAAATATCTTATAATTTAAAGTTTGACAAAGTCCTCATGAATCAGGGGGGTAGTGAAGGTGTGATCCACATGGAGACAAGGGCAGACAGCAAAACTGCTTGGTTAGGATTAGAAAAACATGAAATCCTGTCCCAACATTAGCCATGCCAGGTGCTTTTTCTCCATTTTCTTTGTTACCAGAGCGATAGGGTCTCACTCCATCTTGTTGGAGGCAAGTACAGGCAGGTAAAAAAATAAGTATGCCCCACGATTCAGTAGTTTGTAGAATCCCATTTATCAACAATAACTTGAATTTATTGTTTTCTGTATGACTTTCTCACTTTCTCACATGGTTGTGGAGGGATTTTGGCTCACTCTTCTTAACAACATTGTGTTAGTTCACTGATGTTTACAGGGATTCATTCTTGCACAGCTCTCTTAAGGTCCTGCCAAAGCATTTCAGTCAGGTTGAGGTATGGACTTGGACTGGGCCAACACCTTCATTATTTTTTATTTCAGCCATTCTGTTGGAGATTTGTTGTTGTGCTTGGAATCATTGTCCCGTGGCTTGACCCAATTCGGGCCAAACTGTAGCTGTCGAACCGAGGGCTTTGACTCTAGAATGTTTTGCTATACAGAAGAGTTCATGGCCAACTATGAGTACAATATGCCCATGTCCTGTAGCTACAAAACAAGCCCAAATTATCACCCTTTCACCACCATGCTGACAGCTGATATGAGGTGTTTGTCTGTTTGTTGTGTTTTCTCCAAATGTGGCATTGTGCATTGTGGCCAAACATCTCCGAAGGACGAAGGACGTTGTTCCAGACGGCTTGTGGTTTGTTCATATGCAATTTTGTAAACCTAAGCTGAGCTGCCGTGTTCTTTTTAGAGAGAAGAGATTTTCTTTTGGCAACCGTTCTAAACAACAATCGATATGTGTTTGGTTGGAATCAATAGCAAAACTGGCAACATAAATAACAAACACTCAATCCAGGAGTAAATGAGCACATGCATGAAAACATACGTGGAGTTTAGTTGTATGGGAGGATTGGTAAGGTAAGAATTCAATTCAATTCAATTCAATTTTATTTGTATAGCGCCAAATCACAACAGTCGCCTTAATGCGCTTTTTGTATTGTGGGAAAAGACCCTACAATAATTACAGAGAAAACCCAACAGTCAGAACGACCCCCTATGAGCAAGCATTTGGCGACCGTGGGAAGGAAAAACTCCCTTTAACAGGATGAAACCTCAAGTAGAACAAGGCTCAGGGAGGGGCCACGACCGGTTGGGGCAGAGAGGACATAAAAAGACATGCTGTGGAAGAGAGCCAGAGATTAACAATAACTAATGATTAAATACAGATTGTAGTACTGTATAAGCAAAGTAAATAAGGTGAATGAAAAGAAACAGTTCATCATGGGAACCCCCAGCAGCCTAGGCCTATAGCAGCATAACTAAGGGGTGAAGTTTAGGTCTCGGGATACTGAAAATGTGTGTTTTGGATGGGACCCAGAGGTCCTATATCCATGTTTCAATGGGTCAAAGCTGTTTTGTTTTGTTCGAATGTTGTGGTTGATCTGCACAAACCTCATAAATTTACAGCTTTGCTGTTCTAACCCTGAATATGCCAAACAGTTTAAACATGTCATGCATCCCGTATACTGTAGTAGGCATAACCACAAACTGCGTGCACTGTTGGGTTTTCTCTGCAGTATTGTTGGTCTTTACCTTACAATATAAAGCGCCTTGAGGTGACTGTTTGTTGTGATTTGGCGCTATATAAATAAAATTGAACTGAATTGAACTGGTCAAAAAGAGAATCTTCAGGTTCATTGTTCAATGGACCATTTATGTCAATGGCTCATTTGTAACAAACCACGCCACCACTGGGGAATCCAGTAGGATAATGATACTCTATTCCCACCTCCACTTTGGGACTTATTCTCACCTTCATGCATCTAGAGAATACACATAAACTGTGACTCACACAGTTCAAAAGACATCCATCCATTCTCCTCTGCTTACCCTGTTCAGGGTCGCAGGGGGGCAGGAGCCTATTCAAATGTGAATCAATCCCAGCAATTTTGTAAATCAACTTTGGAAATGCAAATCTGTTCATATGTGACTTTAGGTCTGTCACTGTGTCAGAGTGCTGTTATGAAGAAAAGTCGTAATGTAGTTTTCTCTGGAATGGCTTCTGTGGCTGCAGTGGTTTGGCAGTCGTGAGGGAAGTCATACTTGGTGTAGGGGAATTTATCAAACCAACTAAATGTGACACATTGAGCTCAGTGAGAGTTATCGCTTCTTCATCTGTGGGAGTTTTTTTTTTTTTTTTCTCTGCTGCTTTGTTGAGTCAGCTTCTTTATCATCTCCAGACCAGTAAAACCAGTGACCCGGCAAGAATCGCGTGTACAGTACACTGAAAACCAAATGCAGACATGCACGCACACACGTATCACACACAGCAGTTTGTTGTTACTGTTTTTGAGAAAAAGCCAAGTGTCTGTCTGACGTATGAGGGGAAAAATACTGCAAGTAATACAATACTCAGAAACCAAGCGATGGCTACTTGATACTCAGTGACGACGACCTCGGTACCAACTCGTCATACTGATGCCAGGTCAAGACGTTTCAAAGTACTGGCTATCCTTCTAGGACCACTTTTCTACAGGCTTGTTTGCACGTGCTCCTACACCATGTGAGCGAACACCATCTAAAACAGTTATGAGACATGCACAAGACTTTCTTCCACTGTTATGTTGCACTGTTGCATGTACAGTAATGCAAGTCATGTGATATCATGTGCAGCAACTGGGAGACTAGCGTGTTTTATTTATTTAATGGCATAATAGCCACCATAATTTTTATTTTATTTATTTAATTTTTTGCACGAGAGGCAGACGTTGATGATATTGGGACACTTTTTATGGAGAAGATTTGAGCAAGTCTTCAGTGGTGAATCCCTCTTTATAGGTGTGGTGTCTTTTATCTGACTCGATGTGTGTTGCGTTGGCTTAAACACGGTGAGATACACAAGCGTGGAGTGGCGCATGTTGGACACGTGATAGATTTAAGATGTAATGTGCAGTTTAAGTGATGCTCCAACAGTGCTGTGTATGCAAAGGGTCACATGAGCCTGCTTCCCTGTTTATATGACACTTTAATGAATTTATCAGGCTAATTTGTATTTTTGAGATGGTGAACAAAAGGTTTGGTGGAGACGTAAAACAAAAGACCTCCCTGCTCTGTGCTTAACACAACTTCTAGGTATGAATCATAAAGCTGTGCTGTGTTGATAACCAGAAGCAACAGTCTTTCTTCTCTCTCCCTCCCTCACACACACACACACACACACACACACACACACACAGCATCTGTGTTATGTGCAGCCGTGGAGCTGGAAAAGGCCAGCTTGTCAGCAGGGTGTGTGATGGTTTACACACCTAGCCAAGTCATCCATCATTCCCCCCAGAGAAGGTGAAAGGGAGTGCTCTTTTGTCTGTAAGACTGTTGGATGCACTTGCAGCACACCCAACCCTCAAACACAGCGGCACAGCTGGAGGAGACCACAGTTCCTGCAGGGAAGAGGAGAACTGTACTTCAACTTTGAACTTTCAAGCCGGCTTCTGTGGAGCTGCTGCTTTTCTTCTAAACCACAGAGGTAATGCTAAGATCCAACATCTTACCTGTACCCATATGCTTCATCTGCGCTTTTCTTTGAGTAAGTGTGGAATAATTTAGCATCATACAATGCCAGGGCGGGAACAGCGCGAGAGCTGCTCCTAGTCAGGAATTCCGGACATGCCAGTAAGCAGTGGGGTGAAATCTGACATTGGAAAAATCCTGTGTAATTTGTCAAATCTGTCACCGCAACGAGGCCTTACCTGAAACTCTGAAACCATTAAGCCCTTGGCAAAACAGAGGAACTCCCACTGAAATCAGATTCTTTCCTAAAACCAGTATTGTTCCAAATCAGCTTGGAAATCTTGGGTGGGAAGAGAGAATGAGTAAGGACGCTCTCAGAAGGGAAGTGATCCTCAGTCTTTATCCCGCACCCTCCTGCCCCACCTCTCGTGTGAAAGGCAAACAAACTGTCCAGAGTTGCGGTAGCGCTGTTAGGTAACCATGGGAGTAATCAAGCCTGCCTGTATATCCTTAATCACCACAATATATACAGCTGCAGGAAAATAATTGTGAACCCTTTGGAATTTTCTATACAGTTATTAAATTTTTGAACATTAACGCATCTTTTTATAATCTTGCCTCTGCGCAACACCACAGTGGATTTTACATAGATGTGATTGAAGTGCAGCTAATTCAAGGGTTTATGGGGTCCGTTTAGGAATTACAGCCATTTTTATACACAGTTCCCCATTTTCAGAGGCATCAAAAGTATTGGACAACTGACTGACAAGTAAATTAAGATGTTTATGCAAGTGAAGAAGGCCGTCATTAGGTTGAAAAACCTAAACAAAGCTATCAGAGACAAAAGCTTCAGGCGTGGCCAAATCAACAAGCTAGTGCTTTTCAAGAAAGAGGGCTGCACCGGCCAGCTCAGCAACACTAAGAACGCTCTCAAGGAGGTAGCTGTGTCATTGTCAAGGTCTACAACCAAGAGATACAACAAGGTGCAAACCACTGGTTCTCCTCAAGAACAGGAAGGTCAGATTAGACTTTGCCAGGAAACATCCAAAAGAGTCTGCACAGTTCTGGGGGAAAAAAATCCTTTGGACAGATGAACTCATACCAGAATGATGGGAACATAAACGTGTGGCAAAGGGGAGAAACAGCTCGTGATGTGAAGCATGCTACATCATCTGTCAGACATGGTGGAGGCCATGTTATGGTATTGGCATGTACAGTATGTCTGCCAGGGGTCACTATTGTTTATTGATGATGTGACTGCAGCAGGATGAATTGATCAGACGATGCAAATGAGTAATGATCCAAAGCACGCTGCAGAATCAACCCAAGTCGCTCAGGGCAAAGAAATTCTTCAATGGCCAAGTCAGTCACCTGATCTCAAGCCAATACAGCATTTTTCAGTCATAGATGGCAAAACTGAAGGTAGAGAGACTCACAAACAAGCAGCAACTGCAGTGAAGGCCTAGCAGAGGATCTCAGTGGAGGAAATGCAGCATTTGGTAGTTGTCCGTGGTTTCTAGATTTCAGCAAAGATGCCCAGTTATTAAAAACATTGTACACAACGTGACCTTCAATAACAACAGTGGTCATACATAGAGGCAAAATTACAAAAATTGTGTCCAAATACATACGAACTTAAAAATGGACGTACAAACAGTGACATCACCCATAGTTTCCTGCTCTCTGCATTTCGAATCCTTTTGTACCTTTTAAACAAACAAAACATGTTGTATCCGTAAGTGAACTTCGAGACTGATTTGGATGGAGCGAGGCAGTTTCCCTTAACTATACTTTTTATGGCAAGTTCAGCAAACTCACGGTTGTAGTTTCATATTCTAATGCACAGATATGAAAGTGGTGCCCATCTAATCTAATATTCTAATTATTACCAAAAGGGTGGATTTATTAAGAGACAAACTGTTCCTTTAAAATTGTGTAAAGACCAAGTGAAATCAGAGAAGAATCTAGCTGTGAGGTGGCGATGGAGTGGTAATGTTCTTAGCACAAACATGAGAGTGGTATCCATTTCCAAAAGTGCTGAACTTCTCAGAAACAGATGTTAATGTGGCAGTTAACCCTCTGCTTCCTGGCTTTGTGGCCTACAGAATGCAGCCTATGTTTTTACCAGTACAGCAAGCTTTTACTGTTAAATATAGGTCAAAATAAACCGTTCACATGCTTAGCTGGTAACTAAGTGCCAGTCTGTTTGAGTTTACTTTGATACCGTTGCTTAGTAGCAACCACATTTCATTGGTTCCCAGGCTTATGACAGCATTCGCGTGGACAGTGGAGAGCATATTCTCACAGACAGAAAGCAAGCCTGTGTGTAAATGACGTACCTCTGGAGAAAGTCTTTCAAACATGTGCCAAGATCAATTTCCATCAAAGGTCCACAGGGGATCGTATCCCACCATCTCCAGGAGGTGAGTCAAGTGTATTTTGGAGGCAAGACCACAAATGTTTTATCCACAATAGCAGACATTACACAGTCCCCACGTCAAGTTTACTGAAAGCTTTTCAAGGTCCCATCACGGAGAGAGCAAAGGAAAGCGGAGGTCATGTTATTTCAAGATCCACACTGCACAATTAAACGTTTTTAAATTTGTAAGATTACATCAATTTGACTACTATTCTGGCAATGAATGTTTTGTTTTTGTTTTGTTTTTTTTAATTTGGTCCCAGACTGACTTTCCTTTTCCAGAAAGTGGACAACTTTAAATAATCAAAAAGCACATTTTAGCTTAATATTGTGACCATATTGCTAAACTTTTCTAAGACTGCAGCCATTTACCCTCCAGTTAATTTACCCTCAGCTTCATGTATGGAAATGTTGTAAATATGTTGTTGTTGTAAATATGTGTGCGATGGTCTTCCATGACATGACCTCGAAGGAAATCATTTTTGTTTGTTTTATCTTTTCTTGGGATCGTATTCTCGTCATCCTGAGACATCTGCAGGCGTGCTTGCTCAGGCTCGCTTTATGTCTCTATGTCCATAAAATATTTAGAGAACTCGGCTCGACCTTTAACCCAGAAAACTAAACACTGAGCAGAGCAGAGTTGTTCTGAGGTTGAATGGCACAGCTGGACATTTGATAACAGCCCTAGGAGCTCTGTGGAACCCTGTGAGTGGGTGGTGGCTCTGTTTCCTTTTCTTCCTCTGCTCATCTACATCCTCTCCCACCATGAGGTCAGAAGCATGTCAGGAAGCTGTGACTGTGTTAAATATTGAAGGAAATATAAACCCACTGTTCCATCGGTCATCTTGGGGAACGTGAGGTCTCTGGCTAATGAGATGGACGAGCTCTGGGTGCAGCTCAGGCAAAAGAGGGAGTATCAGGAGTGCAGTGTGCTGTGCTTCACAGAGACATGACCACACAGTGCTACAGTACCTGGCTTTTTCACAGACGACAAGCTGAGCGGTTAGAAGTAAGGTGGAGTGTTTGTGAATGAAAGGTGGTGCAATCCAGGGCATGTTACCCTGTCTCTGCTCGCCTGACATTGAACTTTTGGCTGTGTGCGCACATATTGTTTACCTCGGGAATTCTCCTCCGCTATAATGATCGGTGTTTACATTCCACCATCAGCGGATGGGGCAGCGGCATGTCACATCATACACACCGTACGCTGATCTACAGTGTAAACACCCAGAGACCTTCATCACCATCACTAGTAACTTTAACTGTATCATTTTTCACTTCACTCCTCCAACTTTTTTTAGCAGGCAGTGGACAATAAACCTCTGGGCCTTCTGTATGCAAAGACACAGGATGCATTCACAGCCACTGCCCTCCCCCCACTAGGTAGATCAGACCACAACCTAGTCCTGTTAACACTTCAGTTTGTCCCTGCAGTTCAAAGACTTCCTGTTGCCGCCTAGTCTGTGAGCAGGTGGAGTCAGGAGGTCAGCGAGGCCCTGCAGGACTGCTTTGACACTACAGACTGGGACACGCTCTGTAAGCCACATGGGGATAACATCAATAGCATCACAGACTTTATCACTAACTATCTAAATTTCAGCAAGGATGCCATTATCCCAACCAGGACTGTGCACTGTTTTCCCAACAACAGGCCCTGGACAGTGACCTGAAGGATCTGCTGAGTAGGTCTTCAGATTTGGGAACACAGATGAGTTGAGAATGATATAGCATGAACTGAAGGTGGGACCGAGAACATGTAAAGATACAGACAGGCATAAACTGGAGACCAAACTCCAGCTGAGGCCTCACAGGCCTCAATCCAAGAGATGATCAGCAGCAGGGGGTCAGTACTGGAACTCCTGTTGCCCCTCCTCACACAATATCGATCTTATGGTGATTAATCGTGCCAAATCAGTGAAAATTGCAAATTTGTCGCCATCTGCATACACAGAAATTCACTTTAAAAAGAAAGTTCCATTAATAGTGCAGCCAGAACGTCTCACATTTGAAACAGAAATTCTTCCACAGTGATGTAGCTGCTGCAGGATTTAACTTCAAAGTGACACGGGCGCTGCAACCTTCCAGAAAAAAAAAAAAAGGTGGTTTTCTGGAACGTAACCAGAAAGTAAGCAGCTGAGTGGGACAAGTACCGCGTGTCGGCACAGACTGACTCCAACTGATTGCAAAGTGCTCAATTTTTCATTTACACAGCAATCATTTGCAAACCTTTACCAATCTGTCTGAAAGTAATTACTGTTAGGCTGAGTTGGTGTTGTGCCCTCAAACTCTGGGCAGCAGCAGCTACTTTTAATCACTTGCCAAATGCAAAAAAAAAAAAAGCCAAGGCAATCGCAGCGAACCACCGAATTTTACTAGCCACAAGGAGGTCGCTGTCCTTTTTGAGTGAGCCTTTCTTGTCTTCCCACCATCATTGTTAAAAATATTGCAGCACTTTACTTATTAGATATATTTGGTGGTTTCTGAGTGCAGTAGTCTTATTAACCAACAACAGGAAGATAGTACTTCTCAACCTTTTTTAGCCAAGAGATCTTGTCAGACTGTTTTTTCGTGTTGGTAGCAGCTTCACAAAAATACACACATGCTAACCAGTGGTGGCTCAGACCTTTATGACTGTATAAACTTCTGGATGCCAGTAATGCTTTTCAGCACCACTTACACACCCAATAGAATGATACAGGAGAGCAGGAGCAGCGCCATCATTATCATTTAACCACGCTAAATTTAAAGTGGTAAGCGCATCAAGCATACAAAATATTCATTATTATACTTTTTTTCTTCATATAACCCTGTGTGCAGAGTAACGTAATGTTCCCAAGATGAATAAATCAGATATTAAGTACTTTGAGTGCATAACCCTCACTTGGGGAAATGGGTTGTGGTTTGGGGCATTAGCGCTGTTATATATTTCATTCAGACTGACTTGAACTGGCACACAAAAAAATGAAGTCTCGAACCTTTTGGAAAGTTGCTGTAGGTGATGTCAATGTTTTGAACTGTGTAATGTTTGCTTTGGACAATCATAAGGATCCAGATGTGCATTTTGTAAATCATCACGTACCACATTTTTTAAAATATATATAAATATATATATATATATATATAAATATATATATATATATTTTTTTTTTTTTTTTTTTTTTTTTTTGTTTATTTTTAAATTTTTTTTTTTTTTTTTTTTTTGGTCAATTTTTTTTTT
>VUQJ01014546.1:24095-35413 GCA_015108635.1 Andinoacara biseriatus
CCCTCCCCTTACCTCCTCTTAATCATCATCTGTATCATCATCATCATCATTTATATTATTTTGCAGGAATTCTCATGGGACAGAGCAGGCTTCTCAAAGGCTGCAGCAGGGAGGGGACTCAGCTCAGCTAACATTAAACATGTGATCTCATGTTCTAGGCACAGCATTGTGTTAGTGACATGCAGTGTGTGTGTGTGTGTGTGTGTGTGTGTGTAGTAGTAGTTGTGTATTTGTCCGTGTCTTTGTTTGCATCCCTTGTGCCCGGTTACGCGTGCTTGAACAGGGCAAAGGATCTCCAGCAGCCCTTAAAAGGCCGGGTTGGTCTTGGGCTGTCAGTCCATAGGTGGGCTCTACAATTCTTCCAACTGTCTCACATCCCTCCACAGCCCAGAACAAATAGCCAAACCTGTGGGAGGGCCCCCCGTGGCTTTCTTTCCCAGTAAATTCCATTTCGAGGAACACAGATTGTTCCTTAATATGGCTTCAAGTCAGTCTCATAAAAATTACAGATTGCATGTTAGACAAGAATAATATAAAGTGTGTTGCATCACCGTAATCAACTTGGTGCATGCAGAGTTCAATGGACTCAAGAATGAGTTGGATACAGGATTATTACCTGTTTGTAACATTTAAAAATTATTTTTTCCCCCAAATATGAATGTATTATAAAAGTGGTCACACATACAATTTAAACTAATTAAAATTCAGAAAAAAACTACATTTAGGCAGTTGTACCTGATCAAATCTCATAAACACACATCAAATAGCCGGAGTATTGAAATAATATACACTGGATACACCTGGACCATCCTGTTGTAATGTCTCGCAGGTAAAAGCCCCGGGAGCCGAGGCTGCATGCAGGCAAACAGTCTGTGTGGAGAGCAAACAAAAGAGACCATTAGCCAGAAGGAATCAGATAACTATTCCCTATAGTCTGACAATTTGGCTTTTTATTACCCTTTTTATGTATCTGCATTCATACTGGCTGATACAAAGAGAAATCTTAGTCTTGATCATCCGCTGGCTACACTGGAAGCACCCAGATATTGGGTGTTGCCCCCCCAGAGGCAATGCCAGCAACTCCAAATGCATGTGTATGCCATTTCACGTTTGGAAATGTTACACCAATAACAATTTTATGAGCAGTTCATTGCTTTTGAGGTTCTTGTTATATAAATATTATTAAAAAAAAAAGAGGACAGTGACTTGAGCTTTCTTTGTTTGTTTGTTTGTTTAGCACCAAATGACACTGCAAAACATTTAAAGTTGCAGGTTGAAAAATCAAAATAATATTATGTTAAACACACTAAAATACTATGCAAAGGTGCAACAGAGGAGCTGAGTGAAAATTTTTCTCATTTCAGTAAGTGTTTAAGTGAAAAACTGATTTGATAAATCTGTAGGTAAACTTCTTGGAGCAAGGAATGCAGTGCTTGGAAATTGCTACAAACACACTGGGAAGTACAAAGGGAAGTACTTTAAAAACCTCTGTGTTCCTCTTACAGTGACTCAGTGTTATTGTGTATACCTGTCACAAGGCTGGCTTCACTCTGACTGCCCATATTTCACAAGGAAAAGTACAGTGAAGTGTAGAAAACCAATCCCTGAGTGTATAAATTTAATTTTGTGCAAAGGTCACACTGAGAGCCATTCCTGGCCAATGGTTTTTGCTCCCACTCAAGTCCAATTAATAGTTTCCTAATACTTCACTGAGGCTCCGAGTGCAGCTGTCGGATTTAGACAGAACAGAACACACCTCACTCTTGTCTCCATGGAAAAGTTGTGTTAATGTGTAAGGTTTTAAACTACTTTGTCAGGATATTTCATATTTATTCACAGTTCTTTAGACAAATGTTAAAGGTCTAACGTTGGGACACGAAGGAGTTGCAGCTGGGAAGATATTTTGAAAAGTGACTTGTGAAACGCTTTCAGTTCACATTTATTTAAAGGCCGAGGTGAAGGGATTAAGAAAGGCTTTACTCTGTGTCTCTCTTTATGATTTAAAGTTTGACAGCACGTCCTCAAACCTAAACGACAGACTGTATCGATCGCCAGTGATTCCCATTTACAACCCCAGCAGCTCTGATAGGTCATAAAAAAAAGGTTGCGAGTCAAACGCGAGATTCTCACACCGAAGAGTTCATATGATGTTGGGCAACTTCTTGTTTAGGCGTTTGTGGTTTATTACTTTACTATTCTCATTTGGATTCTCAGCAATCCTTTTACATAAACGGAAGTTATTTCATTCACTGTCAAAATAAAAGTTGTTGTTATATAGATGCTCTTTTCTTGTATCAAGCAAGTGATTAAAGAATAATCAGTTCATAATTAAACAGCTAATGTTTTATTTTCACCACAACCAGCACAGGCAGCACTCAACACTGTGGTCATTTCCCATCCTTTGGTTTGGTGGTGAGCACACAGTGTACCCGCGGTGAGGTTAATAGGTGGGAGATTAATTTTGTATGAGTGTGCACAAAGCCGAGCTTGTTAGTGGAAATTGTGTCCTATAATAATACTGAGAATAGACATCTCAGAACAATGCCCGTTTCTAATGCAGTGTCAATTTGTTCCCACTTTATCAACAGTAGCAGGTACACAGCAATCACAGAACACTGCTTAAAATGGAAGTAAAATTCTGCATATAAATTAGTTATTCCTAAAATGGCATCAAAAAGTAATCCATAACAAAGGAAAGCAGTCTGAACTAATGATTCCGACAATGAAAAGACCAAAAGTTCTTAACTGTAACCACCAGAAATTGCTACAGAACCACAGCCTGCATAGACAGAAATAAAAGAAATATTTTACAGTTCAATCCAATTATTTTTTTCAATTTGACTGACAGTGTAGGTCACCAGCAGTTTAGAGCATTTAACTATCAAATGTATCCATTTAGCTTTTTCTTAACTGTTGGAAAGAAGCAATGCTAAACCAGCCTGATGTCTGAGATCAGTTTCTAATCTCTCACATAATTAACAGAACTCTGAGTCATAACAAACAGTGATCAACTATTTTTCAGATGTCTGCTTCGGGGATAAAATGTGCTTTTCTCATATACTTTTAGATGCTGAATCCAAATGACAGAGCCTCCACTGCATTTCACAAAAATGTCAAACTTGGATTAATCACTCTATCAGACCTGTTGCCACTGATTTTCCATCCAATTCTTGTGTATTTTGGCATACCTCAGCCTTTTCTCCCCATTTCTCTTCCTTAAGCACAACTTCTTGACAGTCACCTGTCCACTGAGACCATTTCTGATGAGGCTTCAATGAACCATAGATGATCAACTGAAGGGCCAGATGCATCTCACTGGGTCCATGAGATGCTTGGCTATAAGATGAACAGCCACAAAAAGCAGACCCTCCATGGAAAAGAAGACTAGAGGCTAGGATCAAGGCAGCGTGGAAGGGAAGTTAGGCAGCTATCACAGCTGCAGAAACGTGATGAAGAAAGGGGTGCCTGAGAAGTACAACAAGCTGTCCATACCTGAGGCCTTAGAAACTGCCAAGCAACAACTCACAGTTTTGGCTGATCAATGCAACACACACCAATAATGCTCAGTGGCTAGTGGATCTAAGAGCAGACCACAGCAACTTCCCTGAACAAACTCCAGTAACCATCACAGTGGCAGACATCCAAGATAGAGTCTCAAATATGAAGATCTGGACAGCACCAGGCCCTGAAATGATTCACACCTACTGGCTAAAAAAGCTAACTGCACTCCATGAGCATCTGGCAGCACAAATGAACCAGCTGCTAGAGGCTAAGATGCACCCAGAATGGCTGACCAAAAGCCAAACAGTTATGATCCCCAAGGATCCCCAGAAGGGACTGGTCCCATCCAACTAATCTGCCTCAGCACCACATGGAAACTCCAGTCAGGCATAATAGCAGCCAAGATGAACATGCACATTGTTCAATACATGAGCGGGGCCCAGAAAGGACAGAGATACCAGGGGAACTAAACACCAGCTACTGATAGATAGAGCAATCATTCAAGACTGTAAAACGAGACTGACCAACCTGTGCACTGCCTGGATTGACTACAAGAAAACCAATGACTCGATGCTGCACACATGGACCCTGGAATGCCTAGAACTATACAAGATCAACAGGAGCCTAAGAGCCTTCATCAGGAACTCAGTGGGAATGTGGGGAACAACACTAGAGGCCAACGTCAAGCCAAACACACAAGACACCATCAAGTGCCGGCTGTACCAAGGAGATGCTCTGTCCCCACTACTGTTCTGCATAGGCCCGAATCCCCTCAGCCAGATCATCGACAAGACTGGCTATGGACACCGACTATGGAATGGAGCAAACATCAGCCACCTACTCTACATGGATGACATCAAGCTGTATGCCAGGAGTGAGCGAGACATTGATTCACTGATCCACACCACCAGGATCTACAGCAATGATACTGGAATGTCATTGGGACTGGAGAAGTGTAGTCGGACAGTAACAAAGAGAGGGGAAGGTAGTCAGAACTGAGGTGATTGCACTACCAGAAGGCAACATTACAGGCATTGAGGACAGCTACAAATACCTTGGAATCCTACAGGCAAATGGGAACCATGAAGTGGCCGCTAGGAAAGCTGCAACTGCCAAGTATCTGCAGAGAGTAAGGCAAGTCCTGAAGAGTCAGCCAAATTGGAAGAACAAGATCTGGGCTATCAACATCTACACCCTCCCAGTCATCAGATATCCTGCTGGGATAATAATCTGGCCAAACGGGGAAACAGAAGCACTGGTGTCAAGATGAGAACGCTCCTTACCATGAATGGAGGGTTTCACCCCAAATACAGCACCCTGAGACGCTAAGCAGAAGGAAGGAGGCCAAGGACTAGTGAGTATCAGAACCGCTGTCCTGGATGAAACAACCAAGATCTATGTGTATCAGGAAGATGGCCCCAAAGGATCATGTACTTAGTGAATACCTCAGGCAGCAGAAACCCAAGAAAGAAGAGGAGCAGGAACAGGAACCATCATGGAAAGACAGCCCTCTGCATGGCATGTACCACTGGCAGATAGAAGAAGTGGGATCTAACTCAAAGGATGAAGATGTCAAAGATAACACAGTTTAACAGGCATTTTTAACAAAACAATCTTGTAGCAACAAGATGATTCCCAAAGAGCTGTTAGCCAAAAACCTGGCTTATCTTGGCAGTGTGTCCTTTTTAAAATTGAAGGAAACTGGACAAGTGGGTGACAAGAGAAGAAGATGCAGGCCCCAAAATAAAACTATCTAAAATCCAGCAAAGACCTGACAGGACCCGTGAGATGCATCTGACCCTTCAGTAGATCATCTACTGTTCACTGAAGCCTCATCAGAAATGGTCTCAGTGGACAGGTGGCTGTCAAGAAGTTGTTCTTAAGGAAGGGAAATGGGGAGAAAAGGCTGAGGTATGCCAAAATACTCAAGAACTGGATGGAAAATCAGTGGCAACAGGTCCATAAAAAGCCCATAAGAAAAGCATATTTTATCCCCGAAGCAGACATCTGAAAAATAGTTGATCAGTGTTTGTTATGATTCAGTGTTCTGTTAATTATGTGAGAGATTGGAAACTTGTCTCAGACATCAGGCTGGTTTAGCATTGCTTCTTTCCAACAGTTAAGAAAAAGCTAAATGCACACACTTGATAGTTAAATGCTCTAAACTGCTGGTGAACTACACTGTCAATCAAATTGAAAAATCATTAGATTGAGCTACAAAATATTTCATTTATTTCTGTCTATGCAGGCTGTGTATTTATTTTTATTGCACTCTGCTCCATTTAGGCAACAATATCATATCTGGAAGAAACTTCTTTTCATTTGTCAAGCTGTTTTTGTTTAGTTCACACTTCGTATTCCACTTAAGTCAAACCCTTTTGTGCTTTGCCCTGCTTCACCCCCTTGAACCAAGCAGCAAGTGTGATGTTTAGTCGGTGTGTGAACCAGCAACCTGCCACCCTGAGCTTAGATCCCTCTGCACAACAGTTGTCCAACCATCATTATCAAGCCACACAAAAACCTGTCATTATATTGTTCTGGATTTACACTCTTAATGAAGTCTGAACCTTGGCTATCACTGCAGTCCAAAATCTGATTGCGAACTGTTCGAAACCATGTCCTGCAGTCATAAATCTCAACTGTTTGTAGCTGTTATCTTTCCAAGCCGTAAGAAATGAATCAAGGGGGAATTTCCTCAATATTATAGGGACATTTAGTGTTTTGGCCATGGGTTACTTAACAAATGTGTCTTTAGCAGCCCTCTAAGAGCATCTTAGCTGTGAGGCCTTTCTTTGTCATCACTGCAGCCGTCC
This sequence comes from Andinoacara biseriatus, assembly GCA_015108635.1. NCBI lineage: Eukaryota > Metazoa > Chordata > Actinopteri > Cichliformes > Cichlidae > Andinoacara > Andinoacara biseriatus. The sequence goes on from VUQJ01014546.1 coordinate 30,410, forward strand.
CATGACCCCAGCCTTGCACAGTAGTTTGGTCTCTTTGGACTACAGAAATCTGAGAATGAGGAGTGAAAAGACACCACTTTTTATCTTTATAATTAGACATTAGCTATTAAAAAACATTGGAGTCTAAATAGAGTGAGTAATAACTAAATCTATAATGTTCAAATGTTATTAGTACTGTGGGTGGAACTGGTTGGCAGGAATATCACACCATTCCAAGTCTTTAAACCCTTAAGGTAAACTATGAACTTCAAGCAAAGAGGCAATGATTATCACTGACTTGTGTAATGCCATTTGACATCTTTAATGTCTTTAATAAAATGTTATTTAAGTTTTTATGAATGCAAGTGACAGAGAGAAAATGAATATAAAGAGGTGGGGATGTAAAGACTGGAAACCACACCCTTGGCAGATGTTGACAGAGTATATGGACTGTCTGCAGTAAGGGTGTGACCTTCATATTACAGCCTATTGATCAGTTGTGTTTTCCCAGACTTCATTCATAGAAAAATTGGAAGCAGCTGCACCATCTGCCTCCTCTGTTTCATAAAATCTGCTGAGATGTACGTACTGGGCATGTTTCTGGATTCAGGAGAAATGTCTCGACCACATTACCTTTGGACAGATGTCAGCTATCATTCTGCACAGTTTTCTTCTAATCACGGTCGAGGGGCTGACCACTTGTAAGCTTGTTGTTTACATTTTTAGGTGTTTTAGGGTCTGATTCTGGCCTTTGTTTTAGTGCAATACTGCAAACCTCAGTTTGACTTTCCTTCTTGGCTTATATTTCTAAACTTGTCAGATGGTGTTGAGTGTTGTCTTTACATGTGCACGTTGCCAGACAAGATCTCCGTGAGGCCTGCACCACAACAGGAGGTTATTCTGTCATCTCTGGGCTCTACTCAGGTTTCCCTGCATCGCAAAGCGCAGTTTTAAACTGGTTAGTTACTGTGGTAACCTATGCTACATGGCTAGCCTGGTCTGAAGCATGTGATCTTAACATTTGGATCCCAGACATCAGATGAGGAGATGGGATCTGACTATGGATCCAAAGGACACACATTCACTAACAGCTTTAAAATAACCTGGTAAAGCTAATCCTACCTTATTGTTCTTTAGGACACCAATTGCAAAATAAGCATCATTTTGCCATCAAAAAGACTGGAAACTAAAAAGTGAGACTATAAAGTTATCAGGAAAATGTTTATTGTGGAAACCGATCCAAGCAGCTCAGAGCTGTTTCCCCTTCAATACACAACCAGATTTTTTTCTTCTTCACTCAATGATGGCTGTTAGAAACAGCTTAAAGGTGTTTCTTTGTTTTTGTTGCATTCACTTAGAGTTGAGAGTTCAGTTATCCTGAAGTCCATGCACCAGGCAAGCATGCCGCCAGAGCTTTTTTTTTTTAAAAATAGAGTAGCACAATGATCCTTTAATAGCATATGTTGCTTCATTTAGGTTGTTTAGTCTGTGTTACAGCCAGACTAAATTTGGGGGGATGCCAAACCTACAAAAAGACTGAAAATAAAACTGGATTCAACCTTCATTTCTACAGTAGATATGAAATTCCACGCTCATTACCATCTATTTAATTCTAAATGGGTCCATAACTTACAAAATGAACTCATACTGTGTTAAGTAAGACATGAAACAAGAGGCTGAGATCATAAAGTCATCAAGAAAATGTAGTGCTGGCTTCAATTTTCAGACTGTGACTCTATCTTTTATATACAGTCTATGATCCTGACAGAGATAAAAGTGCTGAATTTCTAAAGTGGCTGTTAATTAGAGCCATAAATAGTTTGGCCAGTGGAATTATTTTGCCGTTCCAGGGTTTCCACACTGGTTTAAAAATAGATTATTTACAATGTTAACACTTGTTTATTCACTGCAGCTTAAAATGAAAACTTGTGATGAATGGAAATAAATAGTAGACCCTCTGCTGTTGATTGTAAATGCAACAGTTTGATCAGATGCAGCTTTTAAGGTATTAAGTAGGTTTCTTGTCATCTTTTCTGTCCTGTTTGCTGTGGCAGTACAAATACTCTACTGTCAAGATGAACATCACCTTTTTGGTCACAATCAGATTCGACTGTTCAGCCTTAGCAAAGCCAGGAAACCACGAAGAACCAGAATTAACTGAACTCTCGCACGCGTCTGATTTTGGACTACGTTCCTCAGCCTGTGCTGGTGATCTGCAGATTTTCGAGGAGAAACAAACAGCGAGACAGCCTCAGGTTACAGCACCATTGTCTGCGCCAAGCGGGTTTAAGAAAAGAGGCACGCACCTCCTGCCGCGGCCCAGTGTTTGGGCGCCACGGCACTCGTTACCAGTTGTGACTTCAAGCCGATCACATGCGTCATTGTTCTCGGTCTCTGGCGCTCTCTTAAATGCAGAGAAGCTGGCCTCACAGAGCTCATCAGCAATAACCCATTGCTTTGTTATGATAGCTTTACAACCTTGGCAGTCCTGAATCAGCCATACATGGATTATTCATAGAGGATAAAGGCATGATACATCAAAGCTGCGGACAAATTAAACATCAGGAAAGAGCTCAGCAGGCTTAGTCACTGCCTGTAAGACTATAAGAACCGATACAGGCTGAGCAGTGAGGACTCTTACTTCATCAGGTTATCGATTAATGTCGTTGTTTTAAGTACCTCGTGTACCATTTTAGTGTTTTTCAATAATAGGAAAGCAAAGTTCATACATTCCCCATCTTTTTATGGTGCTGTAACATGAAAACACACTCCATGATTCAGTCGTGCATAACACCACTTTTAGCAGCAATACCTTGAAGTAACTGTTTTCTGTATGACTTTATCAGTCTCTCACGTCATTGTGGGAGGATTTTGGCCCAGTCTCCTTTACAATATTGCTTCAGTTCATTGAGATTTGCAGGTATTCATTTATGCACAGCTCTCTTAAGCTCCAACCACAGCATTTGAGTCAGGTTGAGGCCTGGGCTTTAACTGGACCACTGCAGCACCTTCGTTCTTTTTGTGCTTGGACTCATTGTCCTGTTGCATGACCCGCTTTGGACCAAGCTTTAGCTGTTGAACAGATGGCCTCACATTTGAGTGTAGAAAACTTTGGCATACAGAGGAGTTCACGGTCGGCTCAGTGACTGCAAGTTGCCCAAATCCTCACCCCTTCACCACCGTGCTGACAGCTGGTATGAGGTGTTTGTCTTGATATGCTGTGTTTGGTTTTTGCCAGACGTGGTGCTGCGCATTATGGCCAAACATCTCCACTTTGGTCTCGTCTGCCCAAAGGACATTGTTCCAGATGTCTTGTGGTTTGTTCAGATGCAGCTTTGCAAAACAAAGCCATGCTGCCATGTTCTTTTCAGAGAGAAGAAGCTTTCTCCTGGAAACCTTTCCAAAACCAGCCATACTTCTTCAGCCTTTTTTTTTTTCAAATTATACTGTCATGAGCTGTAAGATTTAACATGCTAATTGAGGCCTTTAGAGTTTTAGGTGTCGTTTTGTTTTTGTTTTGTTTTGTTTTGTTTTGTTTTGTTTTGTTTTGTTTTGTTTTGTTTTGTTTTGTTTTGTTTTGTTTTGTTTTGTTTTGTTTTGTGACCTGACTTTGAATTATACCCGAATGCTTCAGACCAGCAAACTGCTTAAACCTCTGCTTTATAGAGGTGCTCACACTTGTTGATTATCAGATAATTGAGAGCATTTGATTAGCAGCGCCTGGCTGTCACTTACCTTCTTGTTTCCTGTCAGAGCAGTAGGGTTGCACTTTTTTTTTCACAAGGCTCAACAGTCTGTTTCTTGTCATGTATTCCTGTATTTTATTGCATGTTATCATCCAACACTGGTAAAATGATCAAAGCAGATAAAATATGGATGATCAAACACAAAGAAAAGGATACTTTACTGGCCAGGCCAGTAAAATCAAATTATAGGCTTCTGATACGAGGCACATGCAGCAAAGGAGATACAGACTTTGATGGTTCAGTGCAAGTATAATAATGTATATAAGCCCCTTTTTTTTCTGTGTATATAGTTTCTTTTTCACTTTCTCTATGACTCACTACACTGAGCTCAGAAGTAAATGTTTTCTCTCTGTTCTTCATTGTTTGGTTTTTAATGCTATAAACGAACAGGAAAGAAGTTCATCAGCTGCTCCGGGACTTTCTACACTTGACACATCTCGAAATGAGAGAAGACAGGCCGTCTTTACAGGAAGGAAAACTGGCACTGAAGCCACTTCAACCAGCTGTGAAGTGATTAAACCGAAGGGGACTTTTTATAAAATGTGATTCAAATGCCTTTTTGTTTCACCCAGAGGCAAAAGTTCTTTTTGTCCGTAACATTTTTTTCAGTGAAGTAAACATAAAAAAATACACAAACCACAAATTTGGGGTCACTGACAGAGCTGCACGGGTAGAAGGATCATCAATAAATGTAATGCAATAAGACTAACAGGTTTTTCTGTTACCATGCAACAGGGACTGTATATTTGGATTGCATGGGTTACCTATAGGGCACAATCTCTGAAACAGTAAGAAGGCAACATGCGCTGACCTCCAGCCTGTTGTGAAACTGGTTGAGAGGCCCTGATTTGATTGCATGTCATTCAAGTCCACCACATTGCCTCTAAATAATGCATCGCTTTTAACTTGGCTCACTCAGCCATAGTAATGGGTGTGCGAGGCTCCAATGCTTACTGTAAGGAAAAATAAAGAAATTATAAATAATACATTCAATTTAATTTGATTTATTTAGCATCAAATCACAACAAACAGTTGCCTCAAGTTGCTTTGTATTGTAAGGTAAAGACCTTCAATAATTACAGAGAAAACCCAACAGTCAAAACGACCCCCTATGAGCAAACACTTGGTGACAGTGGGAAGGAAAAACTCCCTTTTAACAGGAAGAAACCTCCAGCAGAACCAGGCTCAGGGAGGGGCAGCCATCTGCTGAGACCAGTTGAGGCTGAGGGGAGAGAGAGAGGACAGAAAAAACATGCTGTGGAAGAGACACAGAGATTAA
>VUQJ01014548.1:10348-23299 GCA_015108635.1 Andinoacara biseriatus
TTTTTTTTTTTTTTGCTGTAATGAGATATTTAGTTTCATTTGTATCGTAGTAAGTGGAAACTAGGACAGTGTGTCACATCCCCCAGAGAACAGGATAGACGGGAAAATCCTCTCACTCGGCTGTAAGCATGATCCAGCACCAACTAAGTGTCGGCTCCCCTCCTGACCATGGCCTCGGTTTTGCCATTTGTAAACACCATTCGCTCAGTAAAAGCTCTGCAGCAGCAGTCACACACCGTATACTGTCTCAGTACACAGAAAGTGACTGTAGTTTTAAGGTGTGCGACATGAATACAAACATGAAAGCGACTGCTTGGAAAACAGTTGCAAACTAATTTATATTTATGATTCTTTCTTATTCTTGTTCTTTTTTCATTTATCAGAGGCAGGCATTTTACTATTAATGCATATGATTATAAAGAAGAAAGACGCCTGTAATTAGCTTCAGCTGTGTGGGTGTTTGTTATTTAGGCAGCAAACACAATTTTATTTAACTGTGAAGGAGGCACAAGCAATATTTAGAACAATACTTAATTATTTCAGAATAAAATGGAAGCCATGTGCATGATTGCTTATTTATTTATTTATTTTGCCATTTCCTCTTCAGTGCAAATCCTGACCTGCATGACAATAAGGCCACAATAGACATCACTGTTGTACTGTAGTGATTCCCCACCAAGGGTCTATGTTCCCTGGGGGTAAGGCTGTATGTGCAGTTGCCGGAAGGTAGGCTACATGGAACTAATAGTTAAATAACAGTGGTTAAGCATAGGCAGTTAAAGGCTAGTGATATATGAATTAAATAGATAAATTGTTTAAAAAAATTGCTACCAGTTGAAAATGTTAGTATTATTGAGTTGATGATTGAAACTGTTGGGATACTGGAGAAATATTTGGAGCTTTTCTCACAACATAATCATTAGCTTTTAAATAGACTAGGAAGTACAGAGGTAGAAATAAGAAAATAGGGGTTATGGATAAACCAGGAAGTCTTCTAACTGTACAGAATCAACAATCTTTGGCCGTATTATCTGAAACAACCCGTGTAAAGCTCCATGTAACATTTTGCATAAACAGTTGAGACTGTTACCTAACCATCAGTTAGGGGTAATCTGAATGTATTTGATAAATAGTATTTCAGATCTAATGTAAAATAAGTTCAAGACTAAGGAATATTTTAAACCTGTAAGAAATAGAATTGTTTTAAAAAAAATAACAGAAAAATAATGTATGGATAAATGCAGCTGTCTGCTTGAGAGCTGCACAGAATGCAAAGTTGGGTAGCCACCAGAAAAGTTGTTAGACACAGTGCTGCTAGTAGCACTGTCCACCTTCAGTACTGAATACTCTGTGGCTCAGAGCTGTGTAGCTGCAGCACTCACTTCCCCAGACTGCTGCTGGTGCACGAAGAGAGAAAAAAAACCTGTGGACGATACAGCCTACCACAAGAAGTGAACGCACACTAGGGTACATTAGCTGAACAAATGCAGGTGATTTGTGTTTATTCATAACAATTGCCTGGATTTCCTTTTATCTTTAAAAAATATTTAAAATCAGAATTGCATTGATTGATTTAAATACTGTGTTTATTATTACTGTGCATATGACAATAAAACTTATTTAATATCCTGCTAAGCCTGCCATTGCTTTGTGGCTATGGATTGTCACAAATCACTACCATGCCAAATCTTCCACAGCGTGTAGGGTCCAGGACAGAAAATCAATGGGCTTTCATGGGCAACTCCATCAGTGCACTGATGGCCGAGAGAAGGGGGTGGTGGGTAGGTTTGCAGAATGAGGAGAAAAAGGGGTGGAAGCAGGTTTTAAGGCCACGTGAGGCCTGGTGATGCCATGGTTTAAGAGTGTGTTGTGCTGAGAACAATATCTTGGAAGAGGAGAAAGCCTTGGTGTCTTTTGAAATGATCACAATTCTGTGACCAAAACCAAGGAGATATTTAGCACAAACATATGACAGTTTCGTGCTTCTCCAAAGATGTGAAATGTTCCGCAGGTATCTGCAGAGTACTGTAGGTTTTATGCAAAACCATATGTCACATAGGCTGACGGAGGTGTTGATGTTTGCGCTTCTGAAATTTCAACGTGTTGTACAGACTCGTGTGTCAGGAACACCATCTAATGTATTCAACTCATTCTAGGAAACTGCATAATGAGGGAAATCCAAGAAACCAAGTAAGATGTGAAGGAGAGTTCGTAAGGAACATGAGATATATTGCATGTGAACAGCTCTTTTATTCTTGTGTTAACCCAACCATAATATCTTGCCAACAGTAGCCAAGTTAGCATTGTCACATAAAAAAATTTTTTTTTTTTGTTTTTTTTTACAAGTTAACCTATGGCACATCTGTTTACCTATATGCTCCTATGGGTTTTACAGGGGGTAGGGTCAAACAAAATATTTAGAGTTTGCAATTTTTAGGACTTCATTGCAGCTTTCCGTACTTGACTGAAAGCAAAAATAACAAGAAGGAGAAACTGAAGGAGAGTGTGTGTGTGTGTGTGTGTGTGTATGTGTGTTTGTGTGTGTGTTGGGGAGGGGTGGCAATCGAGTTAGTGCACCATAATGAAAAGGATTTAAAGCAGGAGGGAACATGGACAAGCCTGATAAGCAAGTGACTGAGAAAGACGCAAGTGTCTTGGATTGTGTCTAACAAATTCTTTTAAATAAGAGCAGTGGCTCATGAAAGTGATATCATATGGAAATGTCTCCAACACACCATTTAACATTCACTGCTGGAACTGACTGTAGATATGATTGCCTCAGGTTGCAGCCAATGCATGCAAATGTTATGTAAAATATGAAGTGTTGGCTTCCCTCTTCTCAATTATTTCATCCAAATTTTCTCATTAAGCTTTTTGATTTCACATCTCAATCAGATTTTGTTGATACAGTTAAGGCAATGATGCTTATTTTCACAGCTCCCTATGGCCCTCATAGAGAATTTTTCCATGTTGGCAAAACAAAGATTAATGGGTCATTGTCATTTTATCTTTCTGTTTCAGTGGTGGACAGCAAGGTGATCCTGGAGGGCTTGCAGAGGTTTGGCCCCACACCAATATATCTACCTGTCAGCTACAGGATCCTCAATGCAGAGTCAGCGTTCTTTTTACAGGAGGCAAACCAGGACTTAATGAGGAACTCCAGCCTCCAGGCTCGCACGGAGTCCTTTTTCATCCACCAGGCGCGGCAGATGCCCTTTGTCAATGCTAGCTATGGACCACTGTCTGTCCAGCAGCCCGTCCCCCTAGAGCTGCTACAGACATTGCCAGGGCCGTTTAACACACCCTCTTTCACTTCATCATCAACAACATCAGCATCAACTTCACCTCTCTTTACATTCAACTGGAAGGTCCACACTTATATTATTAGTGAGAGGATTCACCCGAGCTGGCCAAAAGTTCAAGTGCTGTTCTACATTGCAGGAAGGGACTGGGATGATTATAGCACCATCCATAAGCTACCCTGTATCAGGATGTTTGCCTTTCATGAGACTCAAGAGGTGCGTGGAACATGCAGGCTAAAAGGCGAGCTGGGGATATGTGTTGCTGAGCTGGAACCCCTGGCCAGCTGGTTCAGCCCACCCACTGTCAGGCCTGGCAGGCAGAAGATCTCTGAGGAGGCCCAAGGTACTCCCGTGGAGCTCTACTATATGGTTCAAACCACAGAAGATGGAGACTGCAGCTCAGAGGATTCAAGAAAGGGCAGCTCTGTCCTCACAGACCAGCCAAGGCCAATAGGGTATTTTGCAGGGCATACCCCCATGCAGCGCATTGGGAGCGTCAGACTTTTTCAGCCTCTGTCGGAGTTGAAGCTGGACAATAACTTTGTGGTGATGGCACCCTCCAAACCCATCCGGCAGAGAGAAACTGTCTCGACTTTTCTGGCTCTGTCTGCACTTTCTTCAGTGCAAATTTTCACCCTCAGGTGAGTCAACCTTCTCCTGGCTGAACACAGTTTACTCTGCAGCTGTACTAATGTTTTCCCATTTCCCAGTTTAAACAGAAATCGTTTGAAATAAGCACAGTTGAAAAGAGGGCCCTTTGAGAACACTAAATGTCTTCACCTTTAATAATATACAAACATTTGCAATATACCCGTGTTTGACATTGTGCTAAGCTTACGAAACTTTTCTTACGACGTTCTAGGTCATCGTCTGAGTCATATTGTAAAATGCATCAAACAGGGCAGAATTAATCTTGCACAATACAATTTTGCTTCTTGTAAAATGCACTGGATGTGTAGTTTTTTTTATGCAGACAAATGTGTATTCTTCTTCAAGAAACCATTACCTGAAGGCAAAACATGTGAAGTGCCATCATATTTCCTTTGGCCATAGGCTATGGTTTGGAAAAACCTTATTCAATCAAAATAATCTGCAGTTACTAAATAGAATTTAAAGACAATGTTGCCACTATGTTACTGCCCAGCAGCAGCTAGGTGTTCTGTCTTGGACTCAAGCCATTTGTCTACTAACCAGAAAATTATATTAGTGAGCGATAAAGCTATTACCACAAAGATACAAATAAAGCTAAACAAGACAGTGTCTTCATTTGGTCAGCTACCCTAAGCCGATTGTGTATCACACTCTGCGATTAAACTGCATTTCTTCTGCAGATCAAATGTTAAACTTCAGTTTGTTCAAACGAGTCCTGGCTCCACGCCAAAGAAAAAAATCTCTAAAATGAATAAATAAATAAATCTCCTGCTTGTTAAAGCTTAAATAATTTCATTGATGCTCCACAGAATTGCAGGAGCAAAGTGTTTTCAACTTCCATTTCAATGAAGGGGCCATGCTTATTGGTATAACGTTTTCTCCTGACTGAATGAAACTCCTAAAAACAGTTTTTTAAACCACATTCTTTTTAGAGGAACCAACTTCCTCTGAATACAACAGCGACCATATATTTTTGCAAAAACTGTGATGGATGTGTTTTGTATAAACAGCTTGTTTGTCTTGTTTGCCTTCAAAGTTAAATTTTAGGATAATAGATTTCCCACAGAGCTTAAGTCTCAAACTGCACGTATAGGAGTGTGTTTATTCTGAAGTGGATAACACCTTAATTACACATTTTTGCTACTTATGTAGCTTGTTTCATGTATTCACCCACAAAATTGCCAGAATTCTTTTTTTTTTTTTTAATCTGAGTTGATAGTAATTGATTCATCGAGCTTTGTCTCATATAAATTACTTTTCAAAGTGACTGTAATTGCTGCATGTTGGGTGATGCAAATTAAGGTGTAAGGGATATGCATTTCTACTAGGCTACTTTTATGCTCGAGATCTAAATCACGGCAGATGAAACGGTTAGTGGCCTCAAAGTGGAGCTGTGACAGAGAGCCTTGGCAATTTGTCAACCCTGGGTGAGCAGGAAATCTGCCAAAAAGCCTCATTGCTTTTTCTCTCACTCCAGTGATGATGAACTCCCATGAAGTATTAGCGCTCGCAGTGTGTGTTTATCACATTTGTCAGCATGTGTGTAAATGGGAACTTTAAAGGCGGTATTTTTTCCTTTAGTGCCTCTTTGCACCAGTGTTGCACCCCTACCGTTCAGAAGTTCATCTTTTTTATGTTTTTCCATGGGGATAGCAAAGACTTAAAATTCAGCCAAAATACCTAATTAGCAACCAAAAGATTAAGCCTCAAAGTGTTTAAAAAAATCACAGGCTACTTTAGAGTACTTGACTACCAGCATGTCAAGCTGAATATCCGTATGCTGATGATTAATCTCACATTTGCTTTGTTGTGCGTTGCTTTTATCTTACAGGACAAAAGCCGTGGTGCTATGCGATGTGTTATTCTCCCAGCTGCTGGATTTTCTGATACTACAAAACTTTCTTTAAATACCTTTTAAGGATTTGAAATGCCGATAGCGAAGGTGGGAATTCAAGTTGGGTATCACCAGAGGGGGGTGCTGGAGTTTGGGCTGATCCTTGTTTAAGACATTTTAAATTGCTATGTTGAACAAAGAGGTTTTCTTTCTCTCTCACTGTACGCACTTGTATACTGGCAGCAATGTTTGCCTATGCAGGCCGTGGGTGTTTATGAGAAGCTTACTTTACAAGTAGCTTTGGTATGTTTCCCCCAGCCACTGATACATCATTAACTATTTATAGTTATTCCCTTCCTCTCAGCATTATCGTTTCTCTCTTTTTTTTTAACCCCCTACTCCTTTTTCTCCTCCAGTTAACTTTTGACAAAAGAGTACTGGGACTCTCCTCAGATGGCATGCATTCCTAGATGTGCTGCTGTCAGATGGAATCAGTGTTTATTTGCCGCCACACAGCTATGGCAGGAGGCATTGAGTTTTCATACTGTCCATCCCATGCTTGTGAACGTGATCTTTGAGAGAAGTTCTTAAAATTTGACCTCAGCATTCACCTGATTAAGTTTTGGTGGTCATGGTCACAGTGACTTCACAGCCACAAAAAAAAAAAAAAAAGCATATCTGCTTTTTTGTACGTTGCTGTACATGCGTCGCGACAGGGGCTGGAGCCTATCCCAGCTGTGATAGGGTGAGAGGCAGTGTACACCCAGGACAGGTCACCAGTCTGTCGCAGGGCTAACACAGAAAGACAGAGAACCATTCACACCTATGGGCAACATAGAATCACCAATCACCTAACCTCACTAACTGCATGTCTTTGGACCGTGGGAGGAAGCTGGAGTCCCTGGAGAGAACCCATGCAGACACGGGGAGAACATGCAAACTCCACACAGAACGGCTCCAGCCAGATGGTGAACTCAAACCCAGGACCTTCTTGCTGTGGGGCAACAGTGCTAATCACCGTACTACCCCAGATACTAATCAGTACTAAAGATCCCAACATTTGGCTTCTCCATTCACTTCCTCCAGTTGAGACAGAGCCACTGCAGACAGGCAGGTTACAGCCCCTCCTACCATTAGCAGCCTAACTCATGAATGAATGACACTTAATGAATAAAATGGAGAGGTTGGTGAAGCTTCTGTTTCAATAACATTCTCATAGCTTCACTTTTAGCTTCCTTAAGATATTTATTTGCATCTCAGTATTACAGCTCTTAAGAATACGTTTTTGTTCTCTAATGTAGCACAGCGACTGTAATTTGATTGCATATATTGATGCCTAGCCTGTTGCCTTAGCTCCACAACAAAATTAGCTCACTTACCAAGAGCGATATTATTTGCACATTTAACTCTCTCTGCTTTATTATACAAGTGGTTATATTTGATCTAATCTAAGCTAATCGAATGTAATTATTTTGAATGTAATTACAGGCTTTTAATCTCAGCAGCTAGAAGGGGAAAAAACACACATATACACACGCAGGCATAAATTTTCACACCTACACTCAGACTTGCAGACAAATATGTGCGCACATGTGCAGTAACACTCACACCCGTACATACATGGACCTTCTCTCTGCCAGCTGTAAAGTCATGGTGTGTTTGTCATGCTGAATGTTCCCGGTGGAATCAGTAATTCACTGCTCCCTGCCTCATTAGCCATGGAGAGAGTGGTGTAACAGGTTGGTAAAGGGTTCTCCAGCTACTCCTTATTCAACATGCAAATGAAAACACTATTTCCTCCTGAACAAATTAACAGGCTTTTCAAAAGATAAATTGCCCCAGCTGTATTGTAATTTTGACTAAACAATTCAACATATTTCCACAGATCCCCTCGGGGGCGGTGTTGCTGATGAATGCAAATGAATTTCTAATATCTGAGAGTGTGAAGGTATAAGTACGAGATTCTTCAAGCTGCTGTGCCAGACAAACAGCCAGCATGAGCTGTTTTGTTATTTGAAGACTTAGCAGGTAAGAGCCCGTGAATGAAGCGGCTGATTAAGCCGAGGCCAGTTTGTTGTTGCTCGGATGTTACGCAGAAATGATTCAGTGCAGTGTGTCAGCTGATTCTGATCTTTAATACAGTTCAGGTTTACAGGTCTTGTGCTTTGGCTGTTTGTTTTTTTGGCAATTGTTTGCTGAAATATCAGCAGGAGTAAAGGCAGGAATAAAGATGTCCTCTTCAGTGTATTCAGCTTATCTTGACTGCTTTCCACCGTGATTCAGTTCCTGGTAAAGGTCACCCAAGATAGGTATGTCTCTTTTCCATTTTCATTTCTATACTTATCTGTACTCTTTCTTGTATTTTATCGGCTGCTCTGTCTTGGTTTCCCTCTCTTCTTTGTGTTGTTTAACCTTTCTCTCTTGGTACATGTTCCCTCCTTCTCTTGCTTTCCCTGAGTTTGACAGGTTTCTCCTCTTTGTGCCGCTGTGTGCAGAAACACTGGCAGAAAACCCCCGAATTCTGTCTGAGGTAGAACTGACTTTAAATTTCAGAAATCTAAATAAAAAACAATGTTGGGCTGGTCTTTACCCAGCTCCTTTTTTTTTTTTCTTCTCTACATTTTGCACTGTTGGCCTGCTCTAAGTTATTTACTTTGGCAGCACCTCATCTACTCAGTAATAAGATATACAACATTTGAAATCAAGTGAAACTATCTTCCTCTTCTTCTTCTCTAGTCGTGTCTGTGTGTCTCTAGAAAGGTAGCATTTTCCCAAGAGATGGCTTTTTGTGATCCAGCAGTTTTGAGCGAGTCATACTAATCTGCAGCATTCAGCATGACACATGCTTCCACTGGTTCAGAGATGGCTTCATTGTTTCTATTTGTTGCAATCACATGAAACAGAAGTGTCCCTCCCTTTTAATTCTACCATTTTGCGCATCAGGACAAAATCACATGGTCCTTACCAAGTTCTAAATTGATGAACAGCAACACATTTTAATTCTTATCTTTTGTATCTTAATTAGCAGCAAAAACTTAAAGTAATGATTTCCTCGTTTACTTATTAGTGTCTCACATCATTCTGGAGGAATTAGGTGTGCCTCCTCTGTTGAAGCATTCAATTTCAACCAAGCTTCAGCTGTTGGACAGATGGTCTCACATTTGACTCTAGAATACTTCAGTATACAGAGTAGTTCATGTTTGACTCAATGACTGCAAGGTGCCAGTGGCTGCAAAACAGGCCAAAATCATCACCTCTTCACTACCACACTTGGCAGCTGGTATTCCGTGTTTGTGCTGATATGCTGCGTTTAGTTTTTGCCAAATGTAGCACTGTGTCTTATGGCCAAACGTCTCCGCTTTGGTCTCATCTGTCCAAAGGACATTGTTCCTGAAGTCTTGTGGTTTGTTCAGATGCGACTCTGCAAACCTAAGTCCTGTTCCCATGTTTTTTATTTTCAGAAAGAAGAGGCTTTCTCCTGGCAACCTTTCCAAACAAGCCAAGCTTTTTCAATCTTTTTCTGATTATACTGTCATGAACTTTAGCATTAACATGCTATGTGAGGCCTGTAGAGTCTAAGATGTAGCTCTTGGGCTTTTTGCAGTTTCTCTGAGCATTGCATGGTCTGACCTTGGTATAAATTTGCTAGGTTGTTATTTCTTGGGAAGATTGGCAACTGTCTTGAATGTTTTCCCTCTTATGAATAATCTTTCTCAATTCAGAATGAGGGCTTCATAATGTTTGAATATGGCCTCATAACCCTTCCCAGATTGATGAGCAGCAGCAATTAGTCACCCTTGCTGATGATCAGGTGTTTTTTTTTCTGCCTCGTCTTTACTTTTTTTTTTTAAATTTCCATTCCTAGTTGTTCCTAGTATTAACACTGATAGATCAGCAAATAAACAATACCGGCCGATAATAGTGACCTGCTAATAAATCAGGTCAGGTGCTAGAAGCAATAAGGGTGTACTTAATTTTTTTAAAGGCTGGCATGGTGTAATATTTTGTTGTTCAGCTAAGGTTGCATTTACCTAGAAGACCTGCTAAGAAGCAGATTTCTATTATGTTCTGACATGTAAAACCTTTGAAATGAAAGAGGATGTGCTTTGTTTTTCATATTATATATGAAAGTCTTGCAGACTTCTTGTAAGGGCAGCCGAAGACATGAAGGAATCTTGTATGGATCCTCCCGAGAGACTGTTGTTGCATATTAGGTCTGATGTTAAGTATATGAAGTAGGCTCAGAACCATTTATTTCTTTCAAGTTTTATCTTAGTGATACACATAGGCTAATATCACAAAAATGTCAATTTTTTTTTTTTTTGCTGCATCTTAGATCATTCAGTTGTTTTAGTGCATTAGATAATCTCCATACCTAGAGATAGGTAAGGCTTTGTTATTTCTACCATCATGATTGAATAGGATTTTAGAATTGCAAATAATAGTAAATTAAATTTAAAAAAGAACTAGGAGGGTGGTGAAATAAACAATAGAAAGAGATTTTCTTATTACACTTTTTTTTTTCTTTTTTTTAAAAAATGTCAGCTTTAGATTTTGTGTAAAGCTTTGATTTGGAGTCAGCATGAGCAGTTTTTCCATGTCTCTCTAAGGCCTCCATTAGAAAGCATGTCTGAGAAAAGAGAAGTATAAGGGGGAAAAAAAACAATACAAAAAAGACTACAAAATACTAAGTGGAAGAGTGTCTCAGATTCAAGAAGTACTAAAAGCTCTTTTTTCATTTGATTCGTGCTATCCACAAAATTAAATATTAACAAATGTTCCCAAAGATCTTAAACCCCATGATTCTGATTGTTCAGAAAGTTTTTAATATTACTTTTTTTTTTTTAAGTCAAAAGTGAAATACAGTATTTGAGCACAGAGGGAAGGAAGCAACTAGATGTAAAGGGCTGAGACCCACTAACACTAGGCAGAATGCAAATATAATTCACTGACCTTATGGATATGTAAATTAGTGCTAATTAGTACGTGACATCATAATACATAAAATAAAACACCAACATTATGAATAGAAGATGAAGTCACCCAAGGATGCTTTGGCAACTTTCCATTAAAGGCTGGCTAAACTTCTGCAAAATGGAGGAAAGCAGGTAAGATAATCCTAACTCTGTGTTATCTGTGACACTTTAAAACTGAAAATTTTGAAGATACATGAACATATATTATGCAATGCCATTAATCTGAAGAAATACAGAGATAAATTTATTTCTGGTCAATATTACCAGCATCTGTTTTTCAGCCATGATGGTTGTTTTATGCTCTCAGATGCAAGCAAACTATTGCATATTAAACTGCAGCAGTGTGGACAGATAAAAGCATTTGAATGTTATAGAATAATTGAAATCGCAGTCATTACCAATAAGTAATAATTTGTTTATTAATCCAGAAACAGCTCGTGCGATTAAAAGTCAAATAATAAGGACTCCCGGGGGGCACTGCAAATAAGCTCGATTCGTCTGCCATTGCCGCAGTTATGTTCTGTGTATGCTGTGCAACATGGAACCAGCTTTGGCATCTAAAACCTCAATCAAATCAGTCTGGATGGATTTCCTTACTGTTTGTTTAACTCGACGGGGATGTATCTCAACACATTTGATCATAAATCTGGTGTCCCTGCGGTGAACCACTGAGGTTGTCATGAAGGATTTCTCTTTTCTTTTCTTTTTTTTTTCCCCCTTTCTTTTTTTTATTTTTTATCTCCTGCTGCAATTCCTTTACTTATCCTGCTGCTGTTAACATCTTCAGGCAACACTTTTTGCTACAACTTCTACAACTCCAGTTTCTGCAATCTGAGTTGAAGATGATATATATAGGGCTAGAGGGGATGACAAACAGGGTGGGATTAGGTGGTGAGGCAGTGCAGACAGAATAAGCTCTGCCAGCTAACTGTGAGAAGATGTCTCTCTCTTTTTCTCTCCTTCAGACAATCATAAGCTTGGCCTTTTAATCACTTGTTTATCCTTGATGTTTTTCATAAGGATTTACTTTGATATGTTTGATTCCAGAGACTTGACAGCTGTAACACTAACTCAAAATCATACATATTTTAATGTGCACTTGTGGGAAAGGAATAAAGAGAGTGAGGGATTATGAAATGTGTTGGTTGTCATAACTGCGGTTTGTTTTAGAAACTGATACCTAACCACAGAAACATAGAAAGTGTGCTTACTCATCCCAGCTATGTGAAAAACTTGCTTCAGCCACAGTGGGGTGAGAGAGATTCTCAAAGATTGAAGTACAGTCCTACAAACTTCAGTGCTTTGACAAAAAAAAAAAAAGGAAAGAAAAGAAAAGAAAAGAAAAAAAAGGAAATGAAATCAAATGAGAAATGTAGAGGTTCTGTGCATCCATCTGTTCATCTTGAATGCTTATCCAATTCAGGGACATGGGGAGGCTACAGCACGTCCCAGCGAAACACCCCGGACGTCTCCAAGTCACAGGGCCAGAAAGGTTCTATAAGTAAGATCTGGAAAATTTCTATAGCAGCAAACAACTGCTGTAAGGCTCAATCACTCACATGGAAGAGCGAGTTCTTTATAATGGTTTGTTATGGTTCATTCAGTCGTGCACATAACACTGCTCTGTCTGTGTCCACACCTGAGCAGTGTTGAGCTTCAGGTCATTCGTGTTATGTTTAAAAGTGCGCCCAAATGGATGCTCAGAGACTGAAGTAAAATGAGACGCAAGCTTTGTTATAAAGTTTATAAAAGAGTACAGAAGAGGCAACACAAAGGGTAAACCAGTCCAAGTAAAAATCTGCAGAAAAATAACAAAGCATAAAAACTAGGAATGTTGTAGACTCACACAAGGGAAAACAGGAACTGCCACAGACAATCAGACAAAGATGAAGAAAGGACTATTTATACAGTAATGTGCAAAACTCTTGAGCCACCCATCATTTCTCATTTCATACCTCGTCTTTCTCCCTGTGACAGGCTCAATCTAAACTGTTCAGAACATTTTTTTTTTTTTTGAAAACTTCCATCAACCCACTTCTAGCATGTTTTTTTTCACACATTGAAATCTGACGCCACATACTGTACATTTTGAGCAACATATATATATATATATATATATATATATATATATGCTTATATATGCAAATCATTGACTGAAGACAAAGTCGGGCACCCAAATGCAAATGGA
>VUQJ01014549.1:3828-18686 GCA_015108635.1 Andinoacara biseriatus
GCAACACTTTTTTTCCAAGTGCAATCGGTTTGCATGGTTTTAGCAGATAGCTGTTCAAGTAAATATAGCTTAGACATGCTAAGTCAGGTCAACTTATGAGTATGTTATATGGACTAACCTGAGTAAATGCAGTAATTTAGTAGATTGAAATCATAATTCTGAGTTGTCTTTACTAGGCCAAGAGTACATGTTACTTGATTGTTTTAGTTTCTTAAACTCATGTATAAGTGTACTCTATACTTATTTTGTTTTTTAAGTGCAAATAATTTACTTGCTTTTTTTAAGCAATGATACTGTAACTAATTGGATTTTACAGTGCATAATTAACTTTCGTATTCTGGTATTTTCAAATAGTTATGTCAAATCGTAAAATTTGAGAACACTATCCTAAATGAGACATCCAACACAGAAACAGACACAGATGCTGACACTCTTACAGACTAAATAGAAATGTGTGCATATATCCCCTGACATGCCTACATACTTAGACACATGCATTCACAGACACATGCAATCGCACCTACTGACAGCTAAGGTTCTGCTCAAGGTCATTCATAATGATTAAAGAGGCATCTCTGCAATGATTTTAAATGATCCTTGGGACACCTCGACCACTGACACCTCTTCAAAAGAAAATTACTTTATCGTGCCCTGGGACACCTGAATTTAGACTGACACAGTGACAGTCTAACAGACATCAAAGCATTTAAGAGCAGCAGACTGGGGGAAAAATATAAAGGCAAATGAAAAGATACATAGGGAGATCTAACAGAGTCACACATAAAATGTCACAATGATTTGAAATTGTATATGGGTGTAGTGGTGAGGCAGCTTGAGCTGGTGAAAACAGAGAGAGGACAAACACTCTGGAAGGTATGTGAAGACATGCATGCATACAGAGACGTGAGAGACAGCCTCAATCCCAGTCAGCACCAGTGGGAATATAGCCCCAGTTCAATCCCAGCACACACTCACACACACACGCGCGCACGCACGCACGCACACACACACACACACACACACACACACACACACGCAAACGCACACACCCTGCAGCTCTTTTCTTCAAGTCGCTGATACAGAGGTTTTGGTAATAGCCACGCTGATGGTGTGATGGCTAATTTCACCTTCATACGCTTGGTGTGTGTGTGAGTGTAATAATCACCTTGAGCCATGCAGGTAGTGGATTCCCCCAGAGATCAGCTAGGTTTGATTTGACATAACACACCCACATGCACACACATACACAACAACTTAGTGCTGATATTAACATATAAACTACCGTGGTATTGTTAGAACTGAGCCTCACCTTCACACGTGATTCAAGGTTATCACAAAAAATATTAATATTGCCTATGTGTATGAGGGATGTTTTACATTATCTATTGTAGAGGATTAGGATACTGAGCCATTAACTGTCTTTAGGTTCTATCTTTACAGTTTCACTAACAAAGGGTTGTATTACAAAAGCATTTGCTTCAAGTGTTAATTTAAATAGCCACGGTCTCTGCAGCAGAGTTTTCAGGAAAAAGCATTCTCACTCAAGCAGGTACGCTACAGACTATTTTCACTATGTTAATTGTGGGTGACGCTTTCACATTATTGGATGCCTTGTATGAGAGTAATCACATAATAACACGAGTTGCTGACATCAGCAGCTAATTTCACTGCATCTAACAGACACATCATTACCAAGACTTGCATCATCATGCTTTAAAACATCATATATTTTACAGAACCTCAGAGCTCATTATCACTATAACCCAGCCATGAACTGTATTTTGCTGGATTCTTTCCTCAGCATCGTCAATAGCTTAGCACAAAGACTGCAGCTGTGATTTTCAGGATGTATGTCTTTACGTGGGCAGTGCTTGATTTTTTTTCTGTGGCTCAACAACTGTCTATGTATTCATTTATCCACCTGTTTCTACCCTCCAGCCTCCACCTAGACAAGGAGAAAAACTGGTAACTAGCTCCCTTGTTACCTTGTCAGTTGGTATCTTAATGAATAAAGCATGTCTAATTGCATTGCTGGGAAACATCTTGAAGTAATTACATGCCCAATGAAAGTGGCCCATTTCACTGAAACCAGCAAGCGATGAAAAACACAGACAAAAACAGAGTGCATTGCAATAAATGCAATTTGGTCAATTAACTGGTCAATATCAACTGCAATATATTTAGGAAGCACACAGGGGCACAATACGTTATTGCAACTGACTGGTTTTATGCACAATTTGCCACTTTACAAAAGGTAAGCTCAACAACTGCATAGTAATACATTTACAATGCCAGAGAATACAACCTGGTGCTAGCAAAGTAAAAGAAAGTGCCCAGTGAGCGTAATCATTTTTAGTTTGCTGTCTTTTTCCTGATGATCTTTTGCAGTGCATCACCTATGAACCAAATACTAGTTGACACATTTTAGTATTTAATGGGGTGATGCTAAATTGCAACAACTGAACTACCTACAAATTGTCTGGTGAGATCAAGGGGTGGCACTTTGTTTAGATGATTTGGGCTCCTTTTGCAGCCATGGGATGTAGGCATCTAGTCGTGCTGTGGCAAGATCATAAGAGTGCTGTGTATAAATGAATCTCTAAAGTAAAGCAACACTGTAAAGAAGAGTGGCCCTGAATTATTCTACAGTGATGCAAGACACAGATAAAGCCATAGAAAACCATAACTTCAAGTTATCGTTGCTAATGGTGGTTCTACAAGCTACTGAATCATTGGCTGTATTTACTTTTGCGAATGACTATATTAAAATTTTGACGTGATTATTCCAATAGATGGAAACTTTAAAGATCACTAAAGTTATCACTTTTCACAAGAAGAATACATTTTAAACAAAATTCAATGACAGTGCAGCTAACTTAAAATACAAGTTGAGATCTTTCATTCGACTAATGGAAACTTGCTAGTCCAACACTGCACTGGCTAGAATTACACCTTCACAATGGCTGAAAGTAACAGAATCTGTTGGCATTGCTTTTTACTGCTACATCCCCAAAATCCCAACTGTGCTGGAGACATGCATAATACATAAAAAATATATATTATTGTAACGTGTCGCATTACAGTAGAATAGATATGAATTGAACTTTATTGATCCCTTGCAGAAATTTGCTTTGTTACAGCACCAGCAATTAACACTAATATAAGGATGCACTGGTAGTTCAGTTGGCAGATAATGAATGTCACAACGAGAGTTGATTTTGCTCATGTTTTATTGCAAAAATATAGATTTGATAACACACTACAAAAACATCAACACAAACATAATACATGACAGTCTCAAAAACAAACCAATAGCACATCAATAGCTGAGTATTTTTACTGTGCTTTCAATGAATCACAATGAACTTGTTACTCAGTTGCTTAAAACTGTATGTGTGAACTGATAAAATAATTACCTTTGAGTTGGGGAAAATCAATTAATCACAGATTTGTTTTATATGTTAACACTTTGTGAAAGCTGCACATATTCTCTAAGATCAGATGTGTTATAATCAAATAAATGTACCTATTTTCCACTTCCTGAGAAGTTAACAATACAAATGCAAGTAGACAGGGCCATTGGTAACACAGGTATTTGTCCCACTGCAAATATGCATTTGAAAAATAACTTTTAACAAATTGTTTTCTCAAAAATGTTACTCAATAGGTAAATACTGTGGTCTCCAATTGCAATACTAAATTTTCACCCCACAATGGCCTTTAAGGGAAATTTTTGCCGCATTAGTGTGGTTTTCTATATGGCACAAAATACTACAAATCCTATACACTTCATCAGCTGTTGCTATGACAAAATTGCCCGCTAAAGAGCTGGAATAAATTCAAGCTTATTCCAAACATTGCTTGAACCAAAAATAAGTTGTACAAAGTGTTTGACTTTATTTGCACAGTTGCTCCAAAGTATAAGACATGTTGAAACTGCTAATCAAAAATAGAAGTAATATTATTAATGGAAGAATGCTAGAACCCTGGGACTACTAAACCTGTATTTTCTGTATGTTCACTTTTGGAAAAAAAAAATCAGTTAGTGCAACCTTTTTGTTGTTACATTCCCATGCATTTGTGTATGCAAAAAATATTTTTCCGTATAATGTCAGGTATCACATATTGCTTTTGGGCATTTCATAGAATCCAGTCAAACTGGTTTATGCCGTGCTATTAATTTGGAAAAAAAACCCAACAAACTGTCATGTATGCGAGTGCAAGAACCTCTTATGGACATTTCTATGTGGGTCAACATGACTAACTTAGATTACCTCTTCTGGAACTTAGACAACAATGTTGTTAAGACCATAAGACCAGTTGTCTTATGTACGTAATTTGACACCACAAATTTGGCTCCTGCATAAACACTGCGTGGCTGATGGAGTTTCAGCTGACAGTCAAGGAAGTGTAAAACCTCATAAATCTTTAGTATTTGCTGGTTTGTTGTGCTTTCTTTTTTTTTTTTTCCTGGCTAAATGTGAATAGCAAAAGATAAAGTCGTGCCATTGGAAAAAGTGCTGAGAAGAAATCATTTGAACTAATGATTTAATATTGAGCAGGGCAATGTCTATATTTAGCTTTTATATCTGTTGTTGTTTGCAATCAGCAAATCAATACCGGTGTTCACACTTTCAGAATTAACAGTGGTGAGGCTAAAATGTCACCAAGACTCTTAGAAAATATGCCTGGCTGAGGTCCCGTAGTGCTATTGACCTCTTGTTCAAAAGCCACTAATTTACTTTCATCCTAAAAGACGCTTATCAAACCCTGTGTTTATATCATGAGGGTGTACTGTTGTGCCATACACAAGAAAATGGTGCTCTACATCAATGATGCTCGTATACCTTTGATTTGTATAACAAATATTATGAATTTTTTTGTGCTTAACTGTAAAAATTTACACCATAGGGAGCAATGGGAATATGGAGTAATATAATCAGGGAACACAGTAATTATAATAATTATATAGTAAATAATAAGGATTAACTCACTGACAGTAAGAAGTCACTCACTTATTGATATTTTAGTCAAACAAAAGGGCAACAGATTTCTCATAAAGTGCAAATTAAATTAGTTCCAACAAGCATATTATCTGACATTCTTCTTATTGCCTGTAGAAATTGTTGGCAAAAATATATAGAAAGTTGAGGAACAGCTGGGGCATAGCATTTTGGCAGGGGAGTAAATAACGCTGCTCAAAAGATGAGAGGCACTTATAAGGGTGTTGTATTCACTAATTGTTCATGCCCCGAGCGTAGATTTTAATTTGAACATTACACTAAGCTGAAAGTTGTAAAAAGCCAATAACATGACAAATGAGAAGGGTCAAAACACTGCAAAACCTCAGGAAAAGTAGTATTCATGTGACTGAGGACACTTTAATTGATAACTTGCTGGGTCGTAGCGCCCAGCACAACTGCTTTTGCTGTACATGCCTTATATTTTGCACCATATTATTGATGCATTTCCCTGCTAAACTAAATACCTGCATAGCCAAAATAATCTACATATGTAGATGCATGTTTTACTGCCAAAAGTTGCCTGCTTTTAAATGCTTTTGATAAAAAAACAAAACAAAAAACCCATTGCAAAACACTTTGTTCCTCAATAATAAAAATGCAATATAGCAAAATAGATCAAGGTGCAAGCCAGAGCCACACTTCTAAAGTAATATATGTAGACCAAAGAGGCTATGCAGACATTTATCTTCTAACCAGACTTTCACTCTGTTAGAACAGTACGCCTTTCAGAAACATAATAATGTAGAATATCAACCTGTGACCATTCTCCACTTACAATCTTTTATGGAAGCAGTCAAGATTTTTGATCTTGACAGCAGGTGGAAAAGCTTAAATGCCATTACCTAAGACGGTCCTTACCACCATTAAGGACTTTTTCCTTTAACTCATCTTGAACTCTGAGGGGGGTCCGAGTCTTTCAAAGTGAAAGCATGTTCTTTTTAAAAGTGAAATGCCCCTTTAAAAACCTTACATTCTTCTTGTGTGCTTTTCTATACTTTCCATACAGTCAGGTGATTAAACACCTCTTTAAAAAACTACCTCTACAATCTCATTGCATTTCCATCTGTATACCCCAACACTAGCAGTACACTGATCGAGACAAATATAAGCATGTTATCGGCAAAAAGCATGGATATAATGTGAGAACATAGCTTCTCCTTAGGTGAACAACGCAGTGGAAAAAAAAGGTCAAGTTTTAGCAATAAAGCACTGAGTAGCAATGTACATATAACATCCCATCCCAAAGAGAAGTAAAGTAAGGGCTTGATCATTGACATCATTGTATATGTTTAACTCATACAATACACCAGAAATTCATCAGTCCCTGTTTACGATTCTCGTCTACTTCTAGTGTCAACGCTTTTCTTGCTGTCTCATTTAGGGCCACCGAAAATATTTCTAGGTCTTGCACCAAAATGTGAAATGAAACACAATCACCAACAACATAAGATAAATATTTGCTCTTTTTGCATACCCTTGTGGGGACCATTGTTTGGGTACAGGTGTGCTGGTTGCCCCCACCTGACAGCGGCCCAGGTCTATGTAGCAGAAATGCCGATTCGGAATATCTGTCATTATTTACTAATGTGTTCTACTCTGAGATGACTGATCAACATCAATTTGTCCACATGATAGTAGACAGAAGAACAATGCTCCCTGCTTTAAATATATAATACATTATATACATGAAAGACATGTAGGCAAAGCTGCTCAGTAGTCCAAGAGAGTATTAATATGAAACACAAATTGTCTACATAATTTTTGCTTTTTTTTTGTTTAAACAAGTAGAAATAAAGGATAATCAAGTTGACGAATATTGCCTCCTTATTTTCAGCAGTCCTGTTAGAGTGAGGTTTATTGTGGTGTTGCAGACATGCATGTGAGAGATACTCTGCGGCATGGTGAACTGAACAGATTGCTGAGGGTTTTCTGCGGTACCTGAAGTTTGTTGGTTCTAAGTGAAGGCTCAATGAAGATCTGAGTGCACTCTTGACAGAAGGCTGCATTGGAATCCTTGTAGAAGTTCCCTTAAAATCTGAGTGAATGTTCCATTAGTATACCAGTAAACAGTCTTGTTAGAGATCCTTTCCATGAGAATCTGAGTGGCAGTTCCATTAGTACATGAACAAATGTTCCATTAGGATCAAACATTCCAGTTGTATTCTACTGGAACCATATCTAAACATGAAGTGAAGTTTTCATGTGAAGAAGTGATGGATGGATGGGTGGATGTTAATTTAAAGTGTCCAGGTCTGGCGTGGAACCTGCTTCAAGGTTATTTGGAATCTGAAAGATTTACTCATGACTAAGAAATTATTTATCTTGAATCTCAGTAAAAACTTCTAGACTTTGAAGTGAAGGTTTGTAAGTAATTTCTGTGTTCCATGTGTTGGTCCCCTGCAATCTGAGTGAATATTTCATTAAAATATGTGTTAATTTTTCAGTTAATAGATTTATTTTCAATTAAAATATGCATAGTTTTGGAGTAACTATAGGACACCACAAGGATCTAAGTGGAGATGCTTATACGTTATCAGAGCAAAGATGGCAGAAAGCCAGCTGAATAACATACAATCTGTGGCCTCATTCAGAAGCTGGTTTTAAGGACTAGAATGGTTGTATTGCCACATTCTAACAGTGCTATACATTCAGCCAGAAGAACAGCTCTAGATACTATGTTTAAGCCTAAGTCCTCATTACTTGTTTTGTTGTCACTTTGTTGTCAGGCTCAGTGAGAACCAATCTGTCAATTCAGCATTTTAAAGCAACGCAGGTTGAATTATTGACTTTCATTGCTTTGGAAGATAATGAAGTATATGCCACTGAATATGAATACAGATGTTTAAGTTGAATTCTAGCTTCAGTTTTGCACATGAAGATGTGCAAGAGATGGGAAAAAAAATACAAAGCACATCAACATGTCAAACCCAGTATTGAAACTAATGATATTGATAATGGTTCATTATATGTTTGCCCTGCCTGAAAATGGAATTGAATTCTGTGACACCTGATGGAACGGTACTCCTGATGGAGAAAATTGCCAAAGAATAAGCAAGGACTTTTTCAGTTCCACTGGGCTCAGCTCACCTGAGACAGGTTGAAAATTTTCCCCTCGAGACCCGGTGTATAAACTCCCATTTGTGATACAGCCAAAAAATTATGGTTGCTCTGCTTTCTGTGGTTTAGGTGTTGATCTGAGAGAATCCAAACAGTTCCAAGAGGATCCCCAAAGTCATATAATTGCCATAATTAAAGTAAAAACCATCACTTAAGTTCACTTTATCTCACCATCATTATCTCTCCAAGTAGCACCACTCAGTCCAGTTCAGTTTGGTTTTAGTGCTGCAATATCAAATATCCCCAATGACGCCAAAGGAAACTCCAGACACAGGAACCAAAAAAATGAGAATCCTCCAGTTTAGATCCGTAGAACACTGGGTATCCTTGTCCACAGAAAGTGCTAAGCCACTCTAGGTCCATTACATACTAGGTCCACATATTGTATTTATATGTTTTTGTGTGCATGTACGAGTGCGCATGTGTCTGTATGTTTGCATTTCATATCATATGTTTATAGTAGAGTTGGTGTTGTTCATATGGACCCTCATCTCCTGAATGCTAGTAATAATTTTTTTTTGATGTCCAGCCAAGTTCACTCCTACTCTTCGCAAATCCCTGAAAAAAAGGACACAAACCACAGTAACAAATAAAGAAATGTATGAAAGTTATTAAAAACAAGCCTACATTTTGTGTTACTTACTTAAATTACTTCATTTTTGCTAATTTAGACAACTAGCCTTTCTAATAAGTTAAAGAAATAATCTTCAATAGAGTGAAAAGGTTCAGCTTTTGCATATACACTGATTAAAGAGTTTACGTTTTTATAATATTGTTACACCAATTTCTCAGTGGTCCCTGAGTTATGGATGATATACTATATATATATATATCTGTAGTTATATTTATCTTTATATGAGCTCTTAGTTCCATAAAAAGAGAAAAAGCCTTTCAGAGTATTTGTACAGGCTTACAATCTTGTAATACATTGCTTAACAAATTTATTAGACTACTTGTCATAAAAACAAAAAAATATTTACAAAATCTGTCAAAAACTTGTAAAAAAAAAAACCCCTAAAAGTTGTATTATTTATTAGGCAAATAAATTGAATTCACATTTTATACCCAAATTTGAATTAGAATTCTCTAAGAAGTCAGAAATTAACTGAGCATAACATTCAACCTGTTCAGGAATATAATTAAATAGCTATAAATAATAATATACTGTACTATTTCTTTCTTCCTTTTTGTAAAACATTAGATCTAAAATGTTATGGAAACCAACAATAATTATATTTTAGCATTAAAAATATCATTTTGATTAAAGAGCTTGCACATACCCGTGATTTAACCATTAGAAAAACATTAAAAAAAAAAAAGATTTTGGTAATTACCAATGCTGTGAACATCACATTGGGTGGTGGTCTAATAAGTTTGTTAAGCACTGTATATATGATATAATTGTCACACCACTGGATTGAGATCAGATTGCTCAGACCATATCTGGAGTTAGACTGGGATCAATCCTGGACCACAGTGAATGACTATCTGTTCCACTTATGTCTTCTGTGTAAGCATAAGTTTGTAGGTAATAGTTTATGCACTATTGGCTTTATACTCAAGTGTAACTAGAGCTATTTCACCAAGGTGTGTTTCAAACATCTTGGGCAATTAGATTTTCCTGGAACACACCAATGAACAGACCTAGTCTTTCTTTCTTCTTATAACTGCCAGCAGACTAGGCACAGGAAGCACATTGCTGCTACCCACCGTTAAAACAAAACAAAACAAAAAAACTGGAAACCAATGGACAGATACACTACATTCAATCACAATTGGTCACTAAAATAACTCATAAAGAAGAATTCTAACCTCGGAGGTGAACTGATGTAATCTGAGCTGTCCACTTGTGAATGACTAACTAGACACATGTTACTGCCAGGTACATATATTAAAACAAAAGGGACTAAAACTAAACCTACATGAAGGGCTAGACGTCCTAACACTCATGCATGTACATATGCATGTGCATAAGAGTCTTACTCTGATGTCATCTGAGCCACTGTTTCCAGTGAAGAGTAACCACCTTCCATAAACAGTTCAGTGTAACGTCCCATCTTGATGGAGTCGAGCCACTCTCCTACAGTCTGGCTTCGAGTGCTGCAGTTCCCCTCTACACTGGCATGCTCCACTAACAGGTTGGAAACCCTGGACCGTGGATTGGGAAAACAGTTAAAGAGAAAGCAAAATTTACAAGTGAGACTTCAGAAAGCTAGTTATGCACCATTACACAAAGCTGAAAATGTTGTCCACTCAAAACTCTTTGTCATTCAGCCCACTCTTCATGCTTACAAATAGAGCTCTCTCTCATATCAAACAGAAATGTTCATGCCATCTAACTATATTCTCCACACTAAAACTAGAAGAGGAGCGTGGTGTGAGAAAAGGAAAAGCCTTGCTGGAGTCATTTTAATCTTGACGCCCGTCATATGTCATTGTATGGCTGTAAGATAAAGTGTTGCTTTACTAAATGTGTTCCTGTGTGTGTGTGTGTGCATGTGTTTATGTGAGTATAAAAGAGAGAGGAAAACAGAAGATCTAGCATTATTTCATTATCTCTGCAAAGAAAATAACGTAATGAAGTGTCTGAATAAATGTCTGCTTCACAGCAATTATTGCCATTTCATACCATTATGCACTAATGCATTGCACATACATAAAGAGGAAACACTAACTGACTGTTCAAATGTTACAACAATCAAAGGACACCCCACTGAATACATTTCACACTAATGCTTCATTCTAAGAAAATTAAGCCACTTTATTTCTCTGCTCTTTATTGCCAGTACACAGCAGCCAAAGACTACACTCATTTTTGCTTTAACTGCGCAGCTACATAGGACTTCAATAAGACTCTATTTACATTTTATCTGAAAGATGAAGTCTATTAGCTTAGAGTGCTGGGCCTAATTTGCTTAGAAATGAATGTGTAAATGAATACACTTCATTTTTAAGATTCAAAACATGTCCCGAAGCATCACTAAGTGTTTAAAACTCACATCATTTCTTCTAAACAAAATCAAAGTTTCTTTTAAAAAAAAAAAAAAGTCATTGTACTTTAGATTATGTCGCCTTATTAAACATCTACTAATCTGATCTTAGGTAATATTATTTAAATGCACAAATCTGTGTGTGAGTAAAAACTTTTTATATATATCTAAAATGGTCTGAAAAGTGTGGTGTGACTTCCTACCTGTGTGAGGAGTTGACAAGCTTTTTTAACGAGCTGGGGTTGCGAATGAATTTGTCTAGCAGGCAAACAATCTCATCAAACTTGGGACGGTTGCTGCGTTCTCGCTGCCAGCAGTCCATCATAAGATGATACAGGGCCTCAGGACAGTCCATAGGACCTGGCAACCTATAGCTTTCCTCCACGGCTTTTATTACCTTCAGACAGAGAGATGGAGAAGACCAGGCAGGGGTTAGTTTTAAGATATTACATGGTGTGAGAGTATAATATAGTAGGACACACCAAATAATATGCTTTCTTCAACTTCAAAACGCTCCTGAGATGAAGTTCAGACCATCTAAGCATTGTCTGTCATGCAGTATAGCCAATCAGCCAACAGGAAAGAAGACCGCTTTGGCAGCAACCACATCTTGTTTGCCACCTAGAGTGATTTTCAGACCATTCTGCTATTGTTGGCTGATTCACTGCTTGGAAGGAGCATGAATACAGAAGGACATTTTTGTGGAGTGATGTGAGCTCAACTATCTGGAGCCTAACATCAAGACCAAGGAACTGATTGTGGAAATTAGGAAGCAAGTTCCTCCTCCCTGTTATCATTAAGGGAAAGACATTGAGGTGGTTGATAAATACAGATACCAAGGAGTACACATAGACAGGAAACTTGCCAGAGCTGCCTGTATCTACTTAGGAAGTGCAGGTTGTTCATTGTTTGTAGGACCATACTGTCTATACAGTAGTTTATTATTCCATGGTGGCAAGTTTTCTATGCTGCAGTGTGCTGGAGCAGCAGGAGGATGCTGAAGAAACTTCCCAGCATTATGGACAAAATATCCCATCCTATGCATGCCTCTCTGATTGGTCACCACAGCACATACAGAAATTGGTCATTCGCCCAAGCTTCAGGAGTGACCGCTAGAGGAGATCCTTTCTATCTGTGGCAATTACACCATATAAGTCCTCATGATTTGAAACGTTTTAAAAATCTACACATGCACATCAACATTCTATAATACCAACTACTGACACTCCCATCACTTCTTCACCAGATGGGGAAAGGGTTATTACTATAATATTATCAATTGTAATTTCTACTTACTGCATTTGCCAGTTGCATTAATATTGTGATTAATACTGTGCCACTTTCTGCCTTCTTGCACTACAGTACATGCTAAAACGTATTTATGTTTATATTTCATAATTTTGTTCTTCAATCTTGCTTTTTTTTTTTTAAGCAATGGGGTGCCTGTAGCTCAGGAGGTAGAGCAGGTCACCCACTGATCGGAAGGTTGGTGGTTCAATTCCTGGCTACTCCAGGGCAAGATACTTAACCCCAAGTTGCTCTCCGATGCAAGCGTTGGAGTGTGAATGTGTGTGAATGTTAGATAATTAAAGCACTTAGCTTAGTTACACATGGAAGTGCTTGTGTAAATGGGGTAAATGTAAGTGTGTTGTATAAGCGCTTTGAGTGCTCAGTCAGAGTAGAAAAGCGCTATACAAGAACTAGTCCATTTAGTAATCAAGCTTTTTTTTGTTGTTTTAAATTGTATTTTTGCTCTCTGTGACTCTACATATAGTATTTCTGTTATATAACATTAATATTGATTAATGTTATATAACATTAATGTTTATAATGTTTTAATGTATTAATGTTATAAAACATTAATGTTTAATGTTTTATAACATTAATATTGATTAATGTTATAAAACTATTAACAAGTTTATTCACAGTTTTATTCAAAAGATGGACGTATATATTGAAGGATATGTAGAGGATACACCATGTTTGGCTTATCTTGCAATATTTTTTTTAAAGGCAGAACCATGACTGACTCCAGCAAGGCAAGATTACTTTCAAATTGAGTTCTCCTGAGAAAGATCCTGAATTCTGATACTTGCTTGAGGGATGTGCCTGCTCTCTACCTGACCTTATACTCAAATGTCCATGAAGTTAGCACCCCAACACCAATGCCCTGTGAGAATCCAGCAAAGTAACACAACGTAAAAAGCAATATTTCTTTATTTCACGTGCCTCATAGCCCCGTTAATCATTTCTGCAAGTAACAGGATGCAGTACTGAATCACAGAAATGTTTTGGTGGGGGAAATTGAATTGGATGAATAATAAATAAACCCTAGCTCCCTCTGTTAGACCCTGCAGTGGAAAGCAGGATGCAGTTTTCAGCCTAGTTCTGCCAGTGCAAGACACTACAGGGAATTGATTTGTTGAGTTTATGACAGCCTTTACTTGTGTCAAATTCACACAAAAGACAGATGTGATAGCAATCCAATAGACTTGCATGCATTAAAGTGCATGCATATGTACTCTTGCACTCAAGCATAAGAGAGAAGCACAGCAGCAAATCACTGCATGCTGAGGGGGTAGAAAAACTGACTGGCAGGGAGGGAAGATCAGAGAAAGGGAATGAGAGACTGAAGTAGGAGAAAGAAAGAGAGGGCAGACAAGATGCAAAAAGGAGTGCATTTTGTAGAGACAAAAAAGGGGCAAGAGAAAGAAGCGAGAAGGAAAAGGAGACAGTGGGAAACAGAAGGTGATAGCTGAGAGAAAGAGAGTGTGAGAGCCTGCACTTTCTTGTGCAGATCAGAGAAAATCCAGCATAACGCTTTCAATTAAACATCAAACGTCTTCTCCTCTCCTCTTCTCTCCTTCTCATCCTCTTCTCCTCTCCTCCCCCTCTCTAGATTCAAGACAGACAGCCTAACATCCAAAAGGAGGGTGGAGTCTGAAGTAGGAGTTGGAGAGGTCACTGGAGGGCTGTGCGTGCATAAGTTGCTTGTGTGACTGGGTGGGTGGGAAATGGTT
This sequence comes from Andinoacara biseriatus, assembly GCA_015108635.1. Taxonomy (NCBI): domain Eukaryota; kingdom Metazoa; phylum Chordata; class Actinopteri; order Cichliformes; family Cichlidae; genus Andinoacara; species Andinoacara biseriatus. Next base: position 17,980 of record VUQJ01014549.1, read on the forward strand.
GCATGTGTGTGGTGATGAATCCAATGCTGCAACCTCACTCATCACCATCTGATATGATTGCAACTGTACAGTCCACCAAATGCTGCATGCACTAAGGGTCAAAAGGTTAAACAAGCAAACCCACTGCTTGTACTAAAATGTTTCATTCAAATGTCTCATGAACTTACGTCTTGATTGGACATCTCCCAGTAGGGCCTCTCGCCGTATGACATCACTTCCCACATGACAATCCCATAACTCCACACATCACTAGCTGAGGTGAACTTCCTGTATGCAATTGCTTCTGGAGCCGTCCAGCGAATGGGAATCTTCCCGCCCTGCAACAAAATTAGTATTTACCAGATGATCCAAAGACCTCGGCGGAATTAAAGGAAACTGGGTTTAGAAAATATAACTTGAAATTTTCATGTGTTGTGCTGCTTAAGTATGAAGAATTTGGATATCTTCACATAAATAAATAACCCAAAGCTGCAACAGTAAATACAGCTGCCATCATTCAAAATTTTCATCTTTTGTGTCATGAAGATGGAAACCAAGAACAGGCCTTAATTGAGACACTTCTTCTGCATGTGGTCCAATCCAAATTTTCACTAATGGATACCAATTTAGGAACACATTCACGATACGGAGTTTCACTTTTTTTTATAGAAAATCCCTATCCTAACTGTCGGAGGCCCTGTGATTCCTCTATTTTTTACTCATCTTCA
>VUQJ01014549.1:26796-41203 GCA_015108635.1 Andinoacara biseriatus
GAGAGGGTTGACTGTGTATGCGTGTGTGTCTGTGCGTGTGTGTGTTTTGTGTGTCTGCCTGGAGGGTGTTTGGTTTGCTGGATTTGTTGAGTCAAGGGGTTTGATCATGCCCTCCAACTTTATGCACGTGTTCATGAGTGTGTGTGTGTGTGTACATGTGTGTTAACCCATGCATACGCCAATGCGTATGGGCCAGGGTCTACACATGTGTTTTGTGCATGCGTGTGTAGTCTGGAGAGTCATGTATGAGTGGGTGTGTGGGGGATGCATTGGTGAGAGGGGGCTGTGGTGCTTGTGCCCTAAATCCATCACTGGAAAATTTGGCGTTATTCCATCTCTCCTCCCCCACACACAAAACCCGGAATGATCCTCAGTCCTCATCCCTGTTCGGCTAAACCAGAAATCACTTCTGTATCTTTCTGACTTGCTTCTGAATCCTTTAACATCACTAGTGAACTAAATGTATGTTCTAAATGAAATAAACTGTTCAAAATTCACCAAAACCTGTGATAAAATGTGAGCGGAATTTAAGAAAAAATCCATGGATGTATGGATTTATTTTAATTTTTAGAGAACATCAAAAAATAGTAGATTTTGAAATTGAAGAAAAAGGGGAATATAAGATTTCTGATGATTTTTACTGTAGCTTTGACTATTTTCTGTACTGTATATTATCATTGTGTCTGCATGTGTGTCATTGTTGCATCTGCAATTTTGTATCTGCATGTGTAAAAGATTCTTTTTCACAATTATAAGATTTACTGACTTTGTTGATGAAGCAAAGGTCATTTAAACATGGGAGCAGGCAAATATAAGAGATGCAGACTGAAAAATGGTAAATACTGATGAGCAAGGTTGTGCTACCAGATGTGAGGAAAATCGACTCATATGAATCCAGCCTGCAGTTATAACCTAAAAAGCAACCCTTAATCCTGACCTATCACAAAAGTCTGACTTCAAGCTATGTGTCTAATCCCATAATGCTGCTCAACCACAGAGAAATATCTGGGACAGAAATTAGATTTGGAATTTGCAATTTCTGTTAGTCAGCAAAAGGTCAAAGATGGATAAAGTGATGATGAAAGGAGTGATTCTGCATCCACGCATCAACGCCTTCTATTAACTCACATCATACAATCAATGTCAAATGTGACAGCTCATCCTCCTTCTATTTGCTTACTGCTGGTCCAGTAATTCTTCTTCCATCTAGGGGTCGCCACAGCGGATCATGTGCCTTCATTTCACCATGTCCGTTGCATCCTCCTGTGTTACACGAACCCTCCTCATGTCCTCCTTCACTATATTCATAAACCTTCTCTGTGGTCTTTCTCTGTTTCTCCTACCTGGCACGTCCATATTCAACATTTTTTGCTCAGTATTTCCATTATCTTTCCTCTGAACATGTCCAAACCATTTCAGCCTTGCTTCTCTAACTTTGTCTCCAAACCACTCAACCTGAGTTGTGACTTTGATATACTCATTTTTAATCCTGTCTCTCTTGGTCACCCCCCCAAAAAAAGAAAAGAATTTAATTTAATATTTCCAGTAATCAGAACTTTAGTAATTTAGTTGTTTTGTATCCCATTACCTTTGGATAGTCATCTGCATGTGTGGTCATACACATGGGCATGCATACACCTTCAAAAATACATTATATTTTTTTGAGTTTGCATTTATTTTCTGCAGGTATCTATTTATGCCTTACCGTCCGCTGAGCAGGAATCCAGCAACAACTGCCAGCAGGACCAGAGCCAGCGTGATGGCCACCGCTACTATCGAAGCTTGAGCACGCTCACTAGTAGCAGTTACTGCCAAAGAAAAGACATGGGATTACACACAGTACACACACACACAAAACCACACCTGGCATCTGTTGTTGATACAGCCCCAAAACACAGGTGGGAGTTGTGTACAAGTTAAACTTTATTGTACTGCCATTCTCTCTTTCTCTTTGGTGTACTCACAGTAAGGGCTGGTCTGGAATTCAAAGCGTCGGCTAAATGCACCATAGCCTGCTGAGGTCCTGGCTCGTACCTGCAATGCATCACATCATTTATACGCTATACTTGACTTTAATTTACTTGTAATTGCTTGATCTTAGCCAATAGTGAAGCACATTTTGTCATTCTTGCATATTTAAAGATTTTTTCTTCTCATTTGTCATGTCTGTTCCATTATCAGTCCCTTAATTTTTCAAACTCGTTTCTGACCTGGAAGATGTACGCTGAAGAGGGCTTCAAGCCTTCCACCACCATTTCAGTTTCCTTGGATTTTATTATGGTGTAACTGGAGTCCTGTTCCTTTAGTTGAAAAAAGATTTAGTTAGTCTAATTTATTCATGTGTTCTACTAACATTTTTGTGGTCACAGTGGTTATTTTACCAATTTTCATAAATGTGCCTCCTCTGTGAATGCATTTAGATTATTGCCTATTACTCTGCACATTGCTACGCTCCAGCTACCTGTGGTGTATGCAAGCACGAGTGTCTCTAAATGCCTGTGTGTAAGGATCACTTTTCCAACTGTAACCACATCAGGTTTTAACACAGCTAAATGCCCCCTCCATTAGTCAGATCCCATTAGCTAACCACTGACCACAAACCCTGCCCTGCTCTCCAATATACCTTTATTGTGACCTTAGAAAAGAAGACATCAGAGGATTACAAAGAGAAAAGAGGAAGGGCACAGGAACAATGATCTGTGTGGAAGCATCAAATTGCTGTCCCTACTTAAGTCTAACTTAACAAAAAAGAAAAAAAAAAGACTATTATGCTGTTACAGACTTTTGAAGTAAAGGTTTTCTCAATGGACCTGGCTTACCTTCAGTAAGAAACACACATCTGTAGATATGTGTTATACAGGGCAAAAGGGAAGTGCTACTAGAGGTTGTTTATGCATTACTCTTACTTTCTCAAATGCATGTAAATAGATATTTTCAGCAGTCTCAAAACAAAATCCACTTTCAGCCAGGTAGCTTTGTTCACTTAGTACTAAAAATATGATCTACGGCTCTGTATTTATCAGAGAAAATAAATTTATAAGACGTTTATGCGAGATTTTATCTCTCTGGACTGGGGTGAACATGACACATACTGTATAATTAATTAGAACAACCTTTAAAAAGCCTTTTAAGCTTGACACAAAGTCACATCTTCAGTTGCATAGTACATTAAATTTCATAGTATATGTTCAAAACTATATATACACTAAAGACACTAAACCAACACAAGGGTGCTTTTAAAAGTAATACTTCTACTGTACAGTATGTTATAAGCTTCAGAAAAGCACTGGGAAAACACAGCTGGCCCAACGGCAATAGACAAAGGTACACAGCTTTGTAAAAGGAGAGGAAAAAAACAATTTTTTTTTTAACATGTTTTTTTTTTTCTTACCTTCTCAAAATACTTGATCTCGTACTCCAGGATGATGCCGTTGGGACGATCAGGCTCTGCCCAAGAAAGGGCAATGCTGCTCTTCCCTGTATGACCTTTCCTCACCACACTCACTGGGGACGGTGCTGCAGAAACGAAGATATAAAGAAAATGGTACGGTTTGAAGTACCAACATAAATAGCAACATCCAGGAGTTAAATATGATGCAATACACCTCTTACGCCATTTCAGTATTTAACATTATTAAAATTCAAAAACACTGACATAATATTCTAATAAACATTGACACAAAGGCACAAATGTGCTAATGTTGTAAAAATCGGCTGGATACCATCAGCATTCCGAAGACATTTTCCTCTGGATCACACCTCATCCTTTGATGTTTACATGCACATAACTAATTTTCATGCTTGCTGTGATAGCTGTAAATCATGAAAAATTTAACTGTAGATTAAACTTCAAAATAAATAAATCGCAAAACATAAAATAAACTACAGAGGATTTTAATGACGGAGATGAGAGGAAGCAGTTTTCCATATAACAACTTACCCGGTAATGCGCATCTATCTTTACTGTCTGGTTATTTCTTCCAAGAAAATAATTTTGTTTCTTAGTTATTGAGTTTCATGTTTGAAATTTAGGTTATTTGCTCCAGCTCAAACAGTGATATTATTTTTGGTTCCCAAGCAGCTCTCCCGCAGAAGCATGTTTGGAATTTGGCAACAAGGTGCACCTGTGTCTAATTAAACCATCCTTTTATATCTTGCTGCTGAACATTTGCTGCGAGAGAAGTGTATGGATTCGACTGTACAACGCTTCACATTTGGCTTTGAGCGTTTAGTGTACCAAATTTGGCACACTCCAAAGGTTACAACACTGTAAAACTGCTCTAATATAGCATCAACACAAATGACAAAATAACTTTTCAGATTTGTCACTCTCATGCATTGTGTGTTTTGTTTTTGTCTTTGGCTCTTGCTTACATTTTCATTTATGTTGTTTTTTTTTTTTTTTTGCTTTATTATTCTTTCATTTATCCTCTCAGTTTTGAAGCGAGCTTTGTTCTGCGAGTTTGCATCAATCGTGAAGCCATCCTGTTGTAACCTGAACTATTGGTCCATCTCTCAGAGGGACAATTGGAGAGTCTCTGACACATAAAGAGCTTTTAACTAGGCAAAATGCTCCCTGAGGCAACATCCTTATAGCCTGTGCGTGTGTGAATGTGGATGCGTGTGGATGTGCATGTGTGGCTACTGCAAATTCTAAACACCGTTTAGGTTTCAATAGCCTCAGCAGAGGTCCACAGAGAATAAATCATCGCTACAAACACAGTAACCGTATCCTGAGTGGATGGTTGCACAGAAGTGTTATCTGCAATATCTTAAAAGCCTGAAACCAGACACCGAAACTCTCTCTCTCTCGAACACACACACACACGCACACACACACACACACACACACACACACACACACAACCAATGCTTAAATGGTATAAAGACTGGATTCAATGATGAGAGAGGGGGTTTATTTTCCCAGCAGCTTTATGGGTAACAATACACCAAAATCTAAGTTTACACCCTCCAAAAATGGATGCAGTTTTCCATTCTATATTTAATCAAAAGTTATGAATAGGGGGTGTAGAGATGGTATAGCCCTTTGAACAAGCTTGTGATTTTTAGGATTATATAAATAATACTTATGTGATATTTCATATGTAAAATGTCTGAATTTGAAGTAGGGATACAGACAGTTATTCCTTGTCTCAAAATGAATGGCTTCAAACATTATTTTATACAAAGAAAGAATAAAAACACTAATTCTAAAGCTTGGGTTCATGCCTTTAAATTGTTAATTTTGTCAAAAACAAAAGGCCTGAATCATAATTCTTAAAAAGTGATTTCTGTTGATTGATACCAAGTAAAACTTTTAACATATTTCAGAAAATTATAGCCATTGTTGTTTTTAGTTAGTTAGAAAATTACAGCTAACAATACATGCAAGTTGTTTTCACAATTTCACTGAGCTGCTTCTTTATTTCATGCCAAGTCTGATTACATCTGAAGCATGCCTAAAAACATGAAATGTTGATCAGAGGCAAACACAAGGAATAAATAGTTTTGGCCCACTTCGTTCTATCACTTCCTTTTCACCAACTACAAAAAAAACAAAAACATAAATGCAAACGTCCGTATACATCCAAAATAGTACTGAGTGCTGGCACTAATCAAACAAGTGCTTTTAAACCCAAATTTGCAATTGAGACAGAAGGAGAAGTGATAGAAGAGAAGGAAGGGGTGATACAGGAGGAGGAAGAGGAGGGACTGGAAGAGGGAAAAAAAGTGAAAAATAGAAGATGAGGAGGAGACATGTTGAAAGAGTGTAGACAGGGACCCAGCAACACTTTTATTTTAACAACAGGGTAAACAGCGTAATGACACTTCTTGGTTTAAACACTTCCACTGCGTGTTATATCTGCTAATGAGCACCTACAGTATGCCAGTGAAAACACAAATGAACATGAACTCCTGGTGGTTTTGCCTGCTGTCTGGTAATGCTCTGTTTGCTATCAGTCAGATACTGTGAAAGCTTTTTTTTTTTTTCTATGAAGAGTGAGTTTTGAAAAGGTAAAACCCATTCAGTGGACAATTACAGCTTTCCAGTGCAACAACTCTGGCTTCAAATAAAAGCAACATTATCACCGTGCTAAACATAAGTCTCTCAGACCACTATCTGTCTGCACATCACCAAAATCAATACAGACTTTCAACTATCGTGTTTTTATCTTATAACTAACCTGTAAGAATGACTGATAGATAGATTGAGACAGAATGAATCAGAGATGCCTTTACTAAGGTTGCAAAGTAGCAAAATTCCCATCATCTATTTTGCTTGGAAGTTTTCCTCTTTTCATGTGATATATTCTATTAGTGCCTTTGCACCAGGATTATGCCACAATTTACTTTCTTATCAATTAAAACATTTCTGACACATAAACATTCACAAAAATTGTAAGTGTGGCTTGCAGATTTAATGCATTGACCATAAACTACAACCGTTCTAATTTAGTTTACTGAGAATTTTGTATTGTGTCATTGCCTCTCATCTCCCTCCCTTTGTACTTACTGTTCTTAGACTGAAAATAATATATAAAAAATTATTTAAAAAAAATGGAGGTAGGAAAATAAAATGGATGCACAAATAACTGTTTGAGTTTTTGTAAATGGGGAAACTAGAGATGTTTAAATGCTTGTAAGGCAGAAAGAAGATTTTGACATCTTTGCGTTGGCTCCCCATAAAGTTCAGACTTCAGTTTAAGATCTTGGAGATCACTTTCAGAGCTCTGCGTGGCCAAATGCCTGCACGCTCTTACACCCTTATATAACGTAATGACCATTGAGGTCTTCTGGCCAAATACTGTTGGTGGTTCTTCGCTCTAGAGTCTAGACTGAAAACTAAAGGAGACTGTGCATTTAAGGTTACGGCTCCTAGACTAGATCTTCAGACTCTACTGAATCTTTTAAAGAGCAGCTCAAGATTTATTTGCAGAGGCTTGTTTTTAACTAGTGATTTGTGTGTGTATTACTGTGTATTACTCCTTTTCCTTTGATTTCTGTGAAGCACTTTGTGATTTTTATCTAGAAAGGTGCTATATAAATATATATCTATCCAGGTATGCTTTTACTGCATTGGCCGTGTGTTTGGGGTCATTGTCATGCTGTAAAAATGAAGCCACTGCCAATCAGATGCTTTCCAGATGGCACTGCATGGTGGATCAGATGGTACTTTTCTGTGTTCATAATTCCATCAATTTTGACAAGATCCCCAACACCACTGGCTGAAATGCAGCCCCAAATCATTGACAGACCCTCCACCGTATTTTACAGATGGCTATAGACAGTCTGTCATACCTCTCTCCTGACCTCCTCCGTGCATATGTGGATAATGATGTGTTACCTTTTGGCATATTTCATAGAGTCAACAAAAGAAATGGGAACAAATTGTGTGTTTTTGCAACAGGCTATGCCTAAGCATACAATTTAAAAACAGTTCTCTGCTAAGCTGTCTGTTATGTGTAGACACAACACTCCCTCGAGTTTTTATGCTTGAAGGATTCATAGGTCAGTGTTAAGTAGCTTAACCAAGAAAAAAATTATCATGAAAATGGTCAGAGACAAGGACTGGACTGAAAATGAGTCAAAAAAACAGCATCACAGCAAAAGAACACCACAAAGCCTGGAGAACTATTGCTCAAAACTACTGGCCGGCTCCTTGGAAGCAATATAAAAAGAAATGAGTGGTGGTCCAAGACTTTTGCACTATATTGTATGCCCAACATCAAAGTAAGACAAATGGCTATAGCACCAGGCAGCACATTTTCACCACACACAAGCTAATGTATCACAGCACATTTGATTAATAGCCAGCAATAGAAACAAACAGTGTATGGGAGAATGTACTGTGGAAGTACTGTAGCACTCACTGCTTCTAAAGCATGAGCAAAAAACATGAAAGAGAGCTAGCTTAACAAAATAAAGCTGTATATAGAACCAGTGTTAATTAACCAAAAAAAAAAAAACCCACACACATATTCAAAATTTTCTTTTTGATTGTGTGGAATGAGCAATTCATTAATTGTTGCCACTCAAACCTTCAATAGTGTTATTCACAAGGTCTGAACAAATACAGAACCTGAAATGGAACATCTGGGACACAAACCTGGGTTGCAGGGATAGTTGTTGGTGCATTTTACTTTTCTTTTCAAAATTAATTTCTACCTCATAATAGTGGATGGTAGCAAGCAAACTTATAAAAACTACATACTGGCGTGGAAGGGAACATCAAAGCAGTAAAACAGCATGTGGGTTACCAAGATGCGCCAGTGCTCTTTGTATTTTTTTAATGTGTACAAGCATTTAATGTCCAGCCTTTTCTCTCTTCACTTCTTTCCTCTGCTTATCTTTCCTCCTGTTACAGATTCTCGCTATGTCACCTTTTCTTGCCTTATCACCACCTTCCTATCATTTTCCTTCCACGTTTTGCCCCCTCTACCGTGTTGTTCTGTCCTTCTTTTTCGTACATCGCTTCTGTCTTTCACCTCTCCTGATCTTCTCTTCCTGACTACTAACACTTTATTATTCAGCAGGGCTTTGCAGGGACACTGTGAAATCACCTATTTCACGGATAACTTATCGTGTGCGACACTTTTCACACATCAAACGGCAGATCCTCTGACTCTATCTCTCTGTCTGCCTAAGCCTTCTCAGTAGTTTTGTCTTAGTGCTTTGCTTTTACCATCAGAAAGCAGAAGCACACTCCAAACCACAGACACACTCAAGCACCGAAGTCTTCACTCGGTAATTACATCTGTCACTAAAAAGCAGATGGATCAGAGCATGTTAAATTGCTCATTACTATTATTGCCTCAGGATTATCTTGAAAATGATTGTTCTGATTAATGTTAGTCACTTGATACACAGCCTTCCAATCAGTGAAGCGCTCACTTTGTTGATTTTATGAGTCACATTACACAGTGGTTGGTGCACACTGCTACAAAGAGCTAGGGGCTGTGTTCCAAAAACATCCTAAGCCAAAAAAGAGCTCTAACTCCTAAGGGTGGTGTCACTCCTAACTTTGGGACTCTTTTCTTGTTCTAAAAGTATTCCCAAATCATGTTGCTTTTAAAAGCACATCCAAAATTTTAAAGATGTTACAGGTTTTTTCAAAAATACTCCAAAGTCAATACAATCTACATAAAAGCAGCCAAGGCTGCTGGCAGTAATACACAGTGCTGTGTACAATGATGAAGAACAATTACAAAACTGGCTCCATCATCATGTCGTTGAGAAACTTCACAAACATATTTTAGTTACAAAAAGGTAACTAAAATATGTTAATGTTATCAGTCAAGCCAAAATACACAATTTACAGCTCAGTTTTTATTTCACAGTGTTTAGCACCACAAACTGTATTAACTTTGTTATAAACTGTATTAAGCCGAGTACGATATCTGTTACTTGAATCTACAGTGTTAGCAAAGTTTTTTTTAGTATTTATTAGGAAAAAATGTGATGTAGAGGTCTCAAGAACTCACAAAATTGAAACACTTAGTGTTACAGGGTTAAATAAACCAAGCTGGGATTTTTAAAGTACATTTTCAGCTAAAACTAAAATTACTGACACAGGCCTGCTACTTGTAAAAATTGAAAAAGTCTTGAGTCACTCTTCATTTCTTTATATTTTGCTTCCAAGGAGCCAGACTTTGTTGCAATATTTTAAAGTGTTAGCGCAATAGTTCTCCAGGCTTTCTGATGTTCTTTCAAAGGCAAGAGAAACTGGCAAAGATCCAATTTTTAAATTTTAATCAAATTATTCTTAGGGAAGGGAAAGACGAAGGAAATGCCAAATGACACTGTACTGAAAACCGTACTGGCAACAGGCCTTATGGGGTTATAAATCCAAATCTGAAGTTTCTAGTTCCCATCTCTGTCAATGTGTACAAAGGAGATCAGTGGAGGGGTAACAGTGAGTGTCTACAGCTTTTGTGGAGGCTCTGCCATGGTTTGGGGCTGTATTTCAGTCATTGGTGTTAGAGATATTGTCACTATGGATGGAATTATGGATGCAGAAAAGTACCATCAGATTTTGATCCACCGTGCAGTATCATATGGAAAGTGTCTGACTGGTAACAGCTTAATTTTTCAAAATGACAATGATTCCAAGCACTCTGCCAATTCAGTAAAAGCTTGGCGAAAGCTTGTCTAAGAAAGTTCAGACTGTGTTTAAGAGTGGTCATTCCAAATATTGACTTTCAAGCTTGTCGAATTGGTTTGCACACCTTTCAATAAATTGCTGGACCTATTATTATTATTATAAACAAGAGCTCTGCTGTCAAATCTTTTACAACATGTGAGTGGAAACTACTTTGGCTATAGGTCAACCATCAACTTTAAATAAATCTTAAGTGGAAAACTTTACACATGGTAACAACTATTATTTAAGAAGATCTCATGAGAATATGGCTCCAAGCAGAAGTTCACAACTTTTAAGCCACACGGCCAATCAGAATAGGATGTCGCTATGTCAGCTCATTAATCTTGTTAATAATTAGCTGACTTGATGAGTAATACCACTTGTAAGAGCTGTGATGTCCTACCATTTTTTTTTTTACACAAACTAAGGCATTTAGTCACGATTAATTCATATGACATGACCAGTGAGCATGTTTGTGCTTGTTTATGCTTGTATTAATTAGAGCAGTTAACCACCGTGCTGCTCTCAATACGTTCCTAAGACTGTATCTTCAAGGTGATATTAAAAAAGAAAAATGCTCTCACCTACAGTACAGTTTACCACATTCATGCCAAAGTACAGTAGACTTTATTGGTCTGTGACTCTGTCAGCCATGTGTAATCTAACATAATCCCTAATCTCCATTTGGTCCAGTGACTGTCTAACTTTAATCCAGCTACAACCGAAATAAACTGAATTTGAGTTGTGTAGTCTGGTGTAATCCACTCAGTGTGCTGACAGCCACAGTGACAACACAGTTAGAGGACTGCCAGTAGTCTCAACTGTTAGACAGCCATCTGCCTCTCTCTTTTTCCTGTCCTCCTAAACACTAACTGTACCTTCCTGATTAGTCCTACAACTCCTCCTATTGATACTACTAATAATAACTGCTATTCTTTGACTGCCAATGAACCATCTGTTGAAATAAATGGAACAAACACATTCTTTCAACACATCTTTTTTTCCCCCCTCTTGCCTTCCTGACGAAGCCTCGGGGACGAGAGGAGTAATTTTGTGTTTTTCTCATTTCATTATGCTTTGTACTACCCATTTCATTACAAGCAAATAAAACTAAACTAAAAAAAAATAAAGCAGATACCTCCTAACCCATAAAAATAGGTTCCCAGGGCAGTGTGAATCCTAATCTTCATTTAAACGGAAGCTAACAAAGCATCCAATATTTACAGCTATGTGAAGTAGCCGGACTCTTTTATTATCCAATATGTGTTTGGTCTTTTATGTTTGGCCACTTTAGTGGTTTTCATTTAGTGCTCTGCTTAAGCTCACATTTGGGTTACAAAGATTTTCTAAGCTGCTCTGGCATCATAGATAATACACACTCTCAGAAGTGACAACTGCAAAACATTATACCAGCCGAGCTTTTCTTTTCTTTTTTTGGTTCAAAGTTTCTCAAACATAGTACTTCCCAACCTAAAATTAACATGTAAACTTGTATGGCATCAGCACGATCCATCACTGCTGATAGACATGCCAAATAACACCTGCTGCACGCATGGCAGCCCATACACATAACAGCATGCAAATCAAGAGCTTTCATTATGCCACAGACTCCTGTGAATCTCATTGATGTGCCTAATTGAGGGGACCAAGCTGCTTTTTCGATGACATAGCTGGGTGCAAAAACAAAAAAAAGGGCCGTCCACTGTGTCATGTTCTCTTCTTCGCTGCAGGGACGGTCCATAAGTGAAAATTAATACAGCAACAGATTTGTTGGACAAATACTGTGATAATTTGATCATCTGGTGTCTTTGTTATCAAACCCAGATTGCCATGCCTAGAATCTAGCATGCCGTTTGGTCTGTGGCATTTTAAATGAGCATGGAAAAGAAGCAGTTATGACAAAATAATTAATCACTTTTGTGGGTGAATTGGGGATAAGCTGTGGTGGATGTGATAATGAGTCAGATCTGGCGGAACATACCTGCCTGATTGGTTGTCACATTAAGTGACACATATTGCTTTGCATGGCCTTTGGCTAGCTCTGACACTCCGTTGATGGCTTCCAACAGGAAGCTGTAGTTGGTGTGTGACTGCAGGTCAGCAACCATCACTGAGGTGTTCGACAGGCCAGTGCGGCGTGGCAGAAAACGTGCATTTGGACCACACTCTTCCAAGCCCCTTCCGTCTGGCAGGACCTGTCTACAGATGACATTAAAGCGCACATCCTTCCTGCCGCCTGTATCCATGGGAATGGACCACTCTAAGAAGACACTGGTCTCGTTGACATTGGAAATAGCGTTACGAGGAGCAGACGGAGGACCTGAAAGTGATTAAAAAAAAGGGTTTAGATGAAGAAAAACAAACAACTAGTAATACACAGTAGCATTTTGATGAACAAAAGACTGTACAGTGAGCATGAGCGAATATAAAGTTATATCCTCACGTGTGCAGGCCATATTAGAAGGGTCAGAGTCAAGCTTATAGTATCCATCTTCACAGCTGCAAGCTGTGGCTCCCATCTGTCTGGCCACACTGTGAGGTGGACATTTACTGCAGGCCAAAGACTCCAGCAGTGAGCGGTAAAACCCCACTTTGCAGACTGAAAGAGAAGGAGGAGAGACATCCTTTGAAAAAAAAAAGGAGGTCAGCATCACAGTGGTAGAAAAATTTCCCTGGGTGCTTGTTTTGAGCTTCCTCGTCAGAGATATACAGTGCAAACAGCAGTTCCAGAGTTGAAATTAAAAGAAGCATTTGTTACACTTTTATTCTCTCTTTTGAAGTCTGATTTTTTTTTTTCACATTTCCCTCTAGGGCTTATTTTGTTTTAGTCAACCTATTTCCCAGCTTAATCAAAAAGTTTTCCTTCTTGAAGGATTCACCTTCTAGTATTGTCCTCAGCTCAGTGATTTATAACCAGCACCTGATTAACTTTGTACTTGCATCTGCTGCACAATATCGGTGCCATATGTGCAGCATTTACAAACAAATACTACAAGAACAAAAACAAGCAAAATTTACTTTCCTCCCACACACACACACACACACACACACACACCCACACACACACACTGATCTCAGGCTGATCTAAGTGGGACAGGTAGACAGGAGGGTGATGCACTATGAATGTTAAATGGTAAGGATACATCAACAATCTCACAAACCAGCTTAACGATTTCGCTTTGTCACCCTGATCATTTCTGATAAGCAGAGTTCTGTAAGTTATTGCAAAGTCAATGGCACATTTCTGTATCACTAAGCAGGACAAGGGAGAGAAGTGAGGGAAAAAAAATGACTCCGCTTGTCCTCTAAATTTAAGAGTGGCTGTTTTCACTCATTGTTTCTTAGGGCAGTTATTCTGGAGCCCACTCAGACCGCAGCTGTGATTAAGCACTACATAATTAAACCTCAGGTAGGAGGACAGGAGGACAAAAACTAGGAAAGGAAACAATACAGGATGGTTAAAAACAGAGATAAGGTGGGGAAAAGGAAATGATAGGAGGAGAAAAGCTAAGCTTACAAGGATGAGACAAGGAGAGAGACGAGAAGAAAGGATGAGACAAAAGAAGCCTGGTGGTGGTTTGTGTGCGTGTGTGTGTGTGTGTGTGTGTGTTTCAGTCGTTAGGCGGCAGTGGCTCTGATTCACCTTGACGGAACCTTGGTCTGTTGTCATGGAACATTAGGCCTGAAAAATTCTCCCTCTGCCCTGGATCACTCTAAGTCTCACCTTTGCTACTCACATGCACGTACACACACACAGACACACACATAGGCACACACACACACACACACACACACACACACACACACACACACACACCTACACACACATAAAGAAACAAGCTTTTTAAAAATCTGTCTGGCATTTAGAATGTCTCACACACTGTAATTATAAGTTGGGATGTTTTTGTCACATTTATGAAGCTGTCAAAGCTTTGAAAGAAGACAGAAATACATCTGGTGACATAATTTATGTTCAACTGCTTTTGTATGGCTGATTTTATTCACGTGTTTTTAAAAAACTTTTTTCTTTTTTTTTCATATTTTTTTTGTTTTATTAAGGTTTTTAGAATGTTTCAGCTTCTGTACTGATGGTTACTCACTCATAAAATGTGCTTTGTGTTGAGCTTATGATGCACTACCCTCAACATGGCTGTGCGAGCCAGGGCAGTAGGACACACCTAATCTTTTTGTGAGGCTGTTACAACTCACGCACACACAAACACACACTTATGGTTGCATATAGATTTATTGCCATTGTCTGGTCTC
>VUQJ01014552.1:26621-38160 GCA_015108635.1 Andinoacara biseriatus
CCCCCACCACCTTACCTCCCACTCTTATTTCTCCCCCATTCCTCCTCCCTCCCGTCCCCCCTTACTCTTTTCTGCCCCCCTCTTTTTTCTCTCTCTCTCTTAAAAAAGAGCTGATGTCACCTTTCTCTTACCGATATCATATAATGCTGTTCTTTGCGTGACAAATTAGAAAAATCCCAATGGGAAGTGAAGTGTTTTCATTAGAAAAGTAATTGCGTTACGTACCTTCTGCTTTCCTCGTTCGCAGGAGAAAGAGAAGAAGTACATGCTACCCCTGGACAACCTGAAGGTGCGCGATGTGGAGAAGAGTTTTATGTCCAGCAAGCACATATTCTGCATCTTTAACACGGAGTCAAGGTCAGCTGCAAGACCTTCAAATATGTGATTTTATCAACCTTTGTAACAGTCAGATTTGCAAATGAAGCAGGGATTTTTAGAGCACGCACGTGCAGTAGATGAAGGCCTGTGTGCTGCTGCAGAGGCTGAAATGTTTCGGATTATGCGTCACACATGCAGAGTGGGAATGCAGGCTATGACAAGCTGCAAGTATGTCCAATCAATCTTTCTCAGTTTATGAAGTTTGACCGTTACATTTGATGTATATTTGGTCCTAGTGCACAAAATCACAATCTTTTATGTAGCACACATTATAGGAAATTACTACAACAAACTGAGGTCCTTGAAGATCTCGATGTTGCAGTAGTGGGCTGATGCACGTACAAAGTCGTACCTAAACTCTAAGTGATTGTTGCAGCGTTCCCCATAAAAGCTTTTATGGCAGTTTTTTTTCTTTATCAGATTTCCAGCTGAGCTTTAAAATGTTAAAGGCACATAAGAGACTCTAAATACTTCTAGATGTCTGTGTTTTATCTCCTTTGTTAAACACCTTTTGTAGCAAATAATTTTCAAAAATTGCTTCCACTTTTACATTATCACAATTAAATCTTTTTTTAAACCGGTCGTGGGATTGATCTGATCTGGACAGAGGGGTATGCTACAAAGCGAGTTTGACATAGCCCGGCTTTCTTTCTGTTATTTGGCTTGGCAAAACCTAAAAACCCCAGTCACAGATAACAGATATCACGATGGTGGTTATCAACTTTCTTTGTTAACACAGGCTTCCTGCTTCAAGCTCTGTGCGCGCTGACATGTAAAAAGGGGGCGTTTGATGCATCATTTGATTCTAGTCCTGCACAAAATGGACCAGCTGAGCACCGCCTACTCCAATCAGAGGCATTAGCAGAGGAACAGAGATGTATAACGATTAAATACAACACTGGTGCTGCAAACAAGACATGAGAGTAGGCCTAAAGCTGCAGAAAATCATTAATTTGATCCTCACAATCGCACGGAGCAATAAAATAAGTGTATTAATATATTTAAATTACTGCTCAGAGCACTCTCTGTACTGCTGTGCACATTTCACTACCCCATTAATCTTGTATACACCCTTCAGTTCTCTTTTTCTAGACAGGCTTTCATATAATAAATTTAAAAGATAGCAACATCGATAATGCACAGAGGTACAACTTCAGGCCAGCTTTTAACAATGAAGAAAAGAACATGCAAGTTTAAACTTGCTGGAACTTAAACAACCTTTTAAGATAAAGTAGAGCCTTACAGAATAAACATACGATCCTGCTCCCTTTGGTTTGTTAAAGACCAACACCCCAGCTTTTTGTATGAAATACAGAGGTGAGTGAATGGGTTATAAAATACAGCACACTGTGATGCGTGGAATAAAGTGGCTATAAGTCGCAGGGAGAAGCATACATACTTAGACAATATCACCATTAAAAAAATGCAAAAAAAAGTAAACTGGGCAAAAATTTCATGACTAGCTGAAGAGAAACATGGTTTGTTTCTGAAATAGAAAAAAATATCTTTATCTTCAGTTTTCCACATGGGTCTTTAAAGGGAGTCTGATATCCAGCCAGACTCTTAGAAATTTATCAATAGCAGCCAGCATGACAGGCTTGCACATGGACAATATGCTGGATACTCTTGGATTACTTATGCAACCTCCTGTTTAATAAGAACAATCAGAAATGAATCACAAGATTGCAAAAGCCAGATTATTTAATGTAATACATGCCTCTACTTTGATATATGGGGTAATTTGATGACTTGTAGATTATGAGCTCTGTCCTTGCTTCCTCTCACACATGCCCTCCTCTGTCATGGTGTTCAGGAATGTGTATAAGGACAATCGCACCCTGGAGTTGGCCTGTGACTCTCAGGATGATGTGGACAGCTGGAAATCATCGCTCCTGCGTGCTGGGGTCTATCCTGAGAAGACCACTACGGTTGGCAAGCTCTAAATTAATTTAATGCCTTTAGTTTTTATGTCAAACCAGTCGCTGACAGCATGAGACTTAAAGCAGGTCGTAAAATAAAAACATCATTTAAGAGAACCTGAGGTGAACAAAAAGTGATGCATTTGTAGCAAGGTAAAAAAAAATCCAGTAAACTAATTAAATAAACCAAGTGCAGAAAACCAACAGGGAACGATACAGGAACTGGAGGGAGATTAGACTATGACCTGACAAAGACGCATTGAGAACACACAGAAAATCTGCACAGAACAGGGAGAGGGCTAACAAGGCACAGGTGAACTCAGTCAAGACAATAATGAAGAGTGAATCAAAAATAAACTCAGAAATCCACACGAGCAACTAACCTTCACAATAAAACAGGGAGTAGGTTGAAGTACAGAGAGGGCAGGAAACAGAAAACAATAAAGAACATAAGGCACAAATCACACTGTCACTGTTTTGTTCTCACATGTTAAACCTTAAATTAAAAATAATAATAATAAAATGTCAGTTCCATAATTTACAAGCAGCTGAACAGCATGGGTCTGAATGATGCCTTTCTACGTCTGCAGGTTGAGAGTGAGACCACCACCAGCACAGACAACTTCTCCATGGACCCTCAACTTGAGCGTAAAGTGGAAACCATCCGTAACCTGGTGGACTCGTACATGGCTATAGTCAATAAGTGCATCCGTGACCTCATGCCCAAGACCATCATGCATCTGATGATCAACAATGTAATGTTCATTTAGTTGGGCTGTAGTTTGTTACTGTATTAAAGCTACTACTTATTCATTAATTATAGCAGAATAACTGTGCTTTTTCTTCTTTTTCACAATTATGATTTTCCTTCTTCCACTACCTCTTTCTGCCACTAGGTGAAGGACTTCATCAATGCTGAGCTGTTGGCCCAGCTGTACTCTGCAGGTGACCAGAACGCTCTGATGGATGAGTCCCAGGAGCAGGCCCAGAGGAGGGACGAGGTACTGAGAACCCACCAGGCCCTGAAGGAGGCGCTGGCCATCATTGGTGATATCTCCACCTCAACTGTAACCGTCCCCCTGCCTCCACCTGTTGACACCTCCTGGGTGGGAGGAACCACTGGTGGTCGCAGGTAAAATGAAATTTCAGCACACCTGGAGACTTTGACCATTTGGAATAAAGACAACTGGTGGTATTACAATATTCTGCTACCACATCCCTTGTCATCCCCAGGTCTCCTCCACCAAGCCCCACTGCCCCCAGGAGGATGTCTTCAGGCCAACGTCCAGCTCCTAGAGGGGCCCCGCCGCCACCAAACCGCCCGGGACCCCTGGGGCCCTTCAATAACAGTGCTGACAGCCCCCAGGCCCCCAGCCGCCCAAACAGGGCCCCTCCTAGCATCCCAAGGTGAGTGCAGTCCTTACTTCTTGTTTTCTTTGATATTTTTACAAGAGTGCAATTTAACTTTTGATTAATTACGTACTTTATTAATTTCCTTACTGGGTAAAATGTGGAATCACCTAGAAATTTTCAAATTTTATGACTGCATTTTAGAGTTGTATGCACACATACACATACATGCATATACATATATACTCACTGGCCACTTTATTAGGTATACCTTGCTTGTACTGGGGTGGAACTCCTTTTGTCTTCAGAACTGCCGGAATTATTCATGGCACAGATTGAAAAGGGTGCAGGAAACATTCCTCATTTTGGTCAATATTGACATGATAGCTTCACAAAGTAGCTGCAAATTTGTCAGCTACACATCCGTGATGCGACTGTCCCGTTCCACCACATCCCAAAGGTCCTCTGTTGGATTGAGATCTAGTGACCGTGGATGCTATTTGAGTAGAATGAACTCACTGTCATGCTCATGAAACCAGTTTGAGCTGATTTGAGCTTTGTGGCGTCATGTGTTATCCTGCTGGAGGCAACCATCAGAAGATGGATACTCTGAGGTCATAAAGGGATGGTCAGTTACAACAGTCAGGTAGGCTGTTGCTGACTTTTACTTCATGCTCAGTTAGTATTAAGTGGACTAAGTGGTTAGTACACACCACTACACCACCGCTACCAACCTCCAACGTTGATACAAGGCAGGATGGATCCATGCTTTCATGTTGTTTATGCCAAATTCTGACTCTACCATCTGAATATTGCAGCGGAAATTGAGACTCATCAGACCAGGCAAAGTTTTTCCAATCTTTTATTGTTCAGTTCCTCAGTTTCCTCTTCATAGCTGACAGGAATAGCACCCGCTGTGGTTTTCTGCTGCTGTAGCTCATCTGCCTAAAGGTTTGACATTTTGTGTGTGCAGAGATGGTCGTCTGTATGCCTTGTTTGTAATGAGTGGGTACTTCTCTTCTGACCCTTGGCATCAACAGGGCATTGTTGCCCAAAGAACTGTTGATCACTGGATACTCTTTTCATTCTCTGTAAACCCTAGGAATAGTTGTGTGGGAACATCCCAGCAGTTCAGCAGTTTGTGAAATACTCGGTCCAGCACCACGTTCAGCCACTTAAATCACCTTTCTGATGCATGGTTTGAACCACAGCAGTTCGTCTTGACTATGTCTACATGTTTAAATCGATTGAGTTGCTGCCATGTGATTGACTGATTAGATATTTGCTTTAACGAGCAGTTGAAGAGGTGTAGATAACAGTGGCCATTGAGTGTATATCACAGTATCACCACCCACTCAGAAAAGTACATTCCAGCTACAACTTTTCTTTATGTGCCATTAGAATTTAGGCTTCTGTAGCAGTCACCTAACAATAGTTGAGCAGTTAGCTGCAGTAGGAGCCATTACTATTACTACAGATTCTTCTTATAAGTCACATGTTATACTAGTATTGACCTAAAAATTCAAAAATACATGGGTTTTGGAATAAAATGTAATATGAAACTAATTATCTGGCGAAGGAGGTTTGAGAAAATGTAGCTTTCTGATAATCTTTACTTGAATTCAGAATCTAATGCCCCTCACATTGACAACCACCGCCATTTCTGTACTTTACTGTAAAGATGAAGCTAGCTGCTCTTTAAACTTAACACAATCCACCATTAAGAACCTCTAAGCTCATTATTTAACATGTTATGTCTAGTCATAGCTGCACAAAAACCAAAGCTTAAAAGAGATTCTGGAGTTAGGTATAAGACCTTGTAACAGAGCCAACCAAGCTAGCGTTTTTGTTTATTTTGTCTCCATACTAGGCTAAGCTAACTTGTGGCTAGTGGTAGTTTAATATTATAATAATATTGTAATATTATAATAACATTCCTTGGTACTTTTGTTTATTAATTTTCTTTTTTCTGTATCTTGTTCATAATATATAAAAGTATCTTTTAAGCTTATGTGAACACTAAAGGTTACTCTCTTCTCTTCCCTTCTCTTTTCATCTCATCTTTGGCCTTTAAAAAAAAAATCATCTATCTTTCCTGCTCCATGACTCCTTCTGCCACATCATACCTGTATTTCTCCTTAGTCGGCGGCCCCCTCCATCTCCTACAAGACAAGTCCCTCCATAATCATCTAAAGCGATTCCCCATATCCTTATCTCCTTCCCTCATCCACTTCATCCCTCCACTCTTAGCCATGGCTCTGCTGTCCTGGTCTCTTCTTAGTGCAGACCCTGAAGTCTTTGACCCCTTTGACCCTCAATTTCCTGCCAGGTGACGATGTCCATATATTTACGTACAATATGGTACTTGTCTTGTGGTGTATGTGTATGTGCGCTTGTTGCTCGCCTGTGGTCCAGGTTTGCTTAGCAGGTCCACTACCCAGTATCGGTCCCTGGAACCTCTTCCCCACCCACAAACCCTTCGCCGAGCCAGCCACCACCCCACTTGCTGCTTCTACATGAAAATACGCTCAGCAGTTGTACTGCCCTACTCATTCCAAAATGCAGCATGGCACATAAGCTGCTTTTATTGCATGGGAGTGTGTGTGTGTAGCGTGTGCGTGTGTGTGTGTGTGTGTGTGTGTGAGTGTTTTGTGTGTATGTATATGGGGGAGGGACTAATTTGCCTATATGTAGGCCGAGTTTGATTTAGTATTGTATTAATTTATTGTATAATGCCCCCTCCCCCCTATGTGTTAAATATCAGCTTGATGTTCTCTTAGGAACAGAAGTTGTATCTTAGTATATGTGTGAATATGCATTTTCGTGTGCGGATAACTCTGTGTAAGTGCGTGCGTGTGGGTGTGTGTGTGTGGGAACACGTGTGCATGTGCCGTCTGTCTGCACGTTTGTTGGCGTTTCAGTTTCTATTTGTTTTTCATGGTCAAAGCTGGTAATGATGAATCAAAAAACCCTCCGGGGTCAATTTAATGTTGGACTTTTGTGAGTTGTTCCTGTGTTGTAGTAGCAGCCATACACACATAGCAAGGCTGAGGAGCACCTTCAGTATTCTCTATATAGAAAACAGCCTCAATACTGCATTTAACCTCGTCATAGGTGTCCACCTGTGCTGTATCAATGGTCAAATTGTGACCCTTGCAGCCTTAAGCTTCGATCCAGATGCTGACTGTAAGACAAGTGGCAATGAAAAGAAAGAATACTTATTTAATGTGGCAGAACACATGTTCATCCATTAATGAAGAAAGGACATGTTTTTACATGTTTCCATTTAGCCTTTTGCTCAGGTTTGAAACATGCAACTCCATGCATATCACGACTAGCGCTCCTGTTTTCAAACTCTTCTAGTCTCTTCCGTTTTACTCGCCATCGTTGAAGCCGGCTGATCAGCGTTTGCATCAGTGCTTAAGGTTGTATTGTCAATGTATAAGTGCTTCTCTGTCAGTTTGTTATTGTGTATGTGGGCCTAAACTGTGTTCTGATGTATATAAAGTAGGTAATGATAAGGCGATACTGTACCTGTGGACTATAAAGACCTCATCAAGGATCCTAGCGCTTTAATCGTTCTCTATGTCTCTACTCACTAAATGCTCTCTTCTCTCTAATTTAGACTGCCTTACCGGCATGAACTACAATTCTGTATTGCCAAAGCTAAATGTAGAAGGAGATAAGTAAAGGTGATTTAAAAAAAATCTGCTGAAGACCAACAGCAAAACAGTTCCATTTGTAGTGAAATTGCATTGTTTAGCAGAGGGCGTAATGTTGAACTGGAGAAATGCATCAGTTGTTATTTTCTGTGTCTCTGTATCTCTCCTCAATAAACTTCCCCCTCATAATGTCATGCTTTCTTAGAGTCTTTATTGTTTTGTTTGCAGGGTTTTGGCAAAGCGCTAATGGATATTTATGGAGCTACAATTAGTAGCTGATTATTACTTCAAGTTCACAAACCTGATTCAAATGTTTTGGCCAGAAGATGGCACTAATAAATTGCTTTCAGCACTTGTAGTGATTGTGAAGAAGGACTGAAGCGAAGCAGCTCAGGAGGATGAGCGCAGGACTATAAAAAAGAACAGGGAGGAAAAAAACCTGCAAAGCTGTGTGAAAATAAATAAAAACACAAATGAATCAGATATAGATTTATTCTACTCCAAGACTAAAAGAAAAAGAAATCTATGGAGAAAAAAATAGTGGAATATAATGCGTTCTCCAACTAGTGCATAATGTCATTAAATGATTCAGAGTCAGTGTTCCATCATTTTGTTATTAAACGCCACTGTGCACAAAAAAAAAAACAGTCTAATCAAGATCCTGTCTGTTGACAAATCACCATTTAAAATGCTAGAAATCACACTGCTTCCTCCCAGCTCAAGACAAGCTTAGTTTAATTTCAAAAACCATCATGCATAATTCCACAGGATGGGGCATTAGTGCACAGGTGAACAATATATGCAGTTTTTGCAGCAACATAAGTCATCATCTAGACAGGGTATTTGGCCTTGCTTATATATGCTATCTTGAAAAGCCCAGAGATACTAATAATTCCAGCATCTGACATTGGTTATTGTTCTGTATGGAACCCTGCACTTGTTAAAAAGAAGTCTTAGCATCAATTATTTTCTATCCCATCACATTATTGCATTTCAAAATTTCAGTTTCTGAGCACATAGAATTTCATCCTTTAGTACAAAAAGGTCAGCCGGTGACAGTTTGCTCTGTTCACCCAGCCCAAACATCTGGAAATGTGGGAGAGGGCTACACATCTAAAAACTAATCCAAGAGCACGAAGAGCATGTCATTTTTGATGGATGACAGTGTTTTAAAGCAGGTATCGGTTTTCTTTAACCACAACTAAAGTTTGTTAAAGTTTCTAAACTTTTTTTTTGTAGGAAATGTATTAAAGTTCTGCATAGAGCTGAAGGTGTGTGTCAGATATACATCCTGAAATTTATTAACCTAAATGAATAAAACAGAGAAATGGAATCTGGCACATTTTCTGGCACTAACACAGTATATAGTATGTTGGAGTTCAAATATCCGACTTTCAGGTACGACTGAACTATTCATTTTCTTCTGCTACAGGAATTTGCTTGCACACTGCAGAGGATAAACCTCTTTCTAGATGTTGAACTAACGTGAGTCCTATGAAAATGATTGTTTCACTTGTAGCCACTTGGTGGCAGCAGAAGACTAGGTTAGCTTTCAACAGGGTGAAAACCTTCAGTACATGAATTTACAAAGTAAATAAGAAATTAACTGCTTAACTTTACATTATTATGGCCACACATTGTAAAATTGAATGCAAAAGACCCCCTCCCAAAAAAGTTTTAACACAAATTTTTAAAATTGTACCATCATTATATCTTAAACAATTATGAATGTACTCAAACTCAGACTCAGCTTTATTGTCATTCAGACTATGAGACATAGTGTGAAAAAAATGTAGTTTCTCAGGTCTCAGTGTAGGTCAAACATAGGATTAGAATAATAAATAAAATAGAATTTAAATAAGTGCAGAAAAACAAATAATAAATAAACAGGTAGCTAAACTAGGATACCTAAAAACAGAATAAAAAAATACACTAAAATACTAAAAACAGGTATAGAAGCATTCTACTGTAGCAGCAACAACTTAAAATGGTTTAAGGTAAAGTGATGATAACAACTAGCAGCCAAATAGCGAGATAAGACCTGCAATGACTCATTTTCTCTAAGTTCAAATGTGCACTCAATCACCCCCTCCTTGGGATCTGGGATTTTTGTCCTCTCAATGTCCAAATGTGCTTTCTATTATGACTGCCCACATGCCCTGTGGTCACACTAGCTAAAGTGCTGATCTAGTGACCATGGAGCTCTATTCATGGAAGAGATGATCCTCTTCATTTAGCACTTTAGTCACACTTAAGGCTCTTGGGCTCGTCGCCCCTTGCTTTGCCTTTATCAAGGTGAGTTTCAGATGATGTTGAGACTCAGCTGTGAGACTGTGCAAACGCTGCAGAGTTGAGCAGAGGGCTCCATCTAGTGGCTGTAACATAAACAAACTCACTGCTGTCTCTAGGATATTCACTGCACTGCAGGATATCTGATTGCGATGAGAACCTCGCAAACAAAAATAACACGGGACACTTGATTCCTGATAATTGCGATGACCTGTTAAGATACAAATTGATACTTCTGAAAAACTGATGCAACAAACACGCTGTTGTGCACAATTTGAGGTTACGTTACACGTGACTGCGCCCAAAAAAAATACTGACTATATACCATGAATGTAAGTTTCACGATATTGAATTCTAATTGAGTTTCATCATAAGCTGCTTTTAAAATGTGGATATTGCTATTTCTTAGACTAAGCTATTTAATGTATATAAAAATCTTAATACATTTATTTTTCTAAGTTTACGTCTTTTACAGCGGTTTTGTCAATTTCTCTCACATGATCGGTATCACATTTTTAACACTGCAGGGCTGCTTGATTATCACAGCTGATAACTCTTGAAGGACATCACCCCACCCACCCAAACTGTAAATGCTGTCCTTCACTTCAAAGAATTCAACAAAGCCGGGTGACCGCAGCGTACAAAACGAGCGCCCCCAACGTACGCTCAGCGTGAACTGCGCAACAGCAGAACTGCATTTTCATTGGACAGTTCAACGCTGACCCGGTAGCAGGTTGTGTGTGTAGGGGAAGGTTACAGCAACTAGCATCACACTTCATTAGTGAAACTGCCAGCGTCAGTTTAGTTAAGAGGAAACAGCGGATCAGTTTATGTTATATACCGCTGAGGAGACCGTAGACCAAAAGGATAAAACGTTTCCGTAAGCGCGGGGAGGATGTCTGTCCCGGCAGGAGAGGGATGACGATGACACCGCTGTTGTGGCGAATTGTGTTACTGTGGCTAGCCGTTGTCTTTTGGTGAGTTTGTTTAATTGGTCCCATTTAAAAATACTACTGCTGTTTCGCTGGAAAACACAGAATATGGAAGCCGTTAAATAGCCCAAGTAACATATTTCCCCGTGGTTTACATTTGTATTCCCGTTTCTGGCTAGCCTGCGTGAGCGTTGTGGTGTGATGTGGCACCTGGCTCACTTTTGACTTGTTGCCAGGCGAGTTAGCTTGAGCAGCTGACTACTGAGCAGCTAACTTTGAAGCAGGCTAGGGTAACGTTACCTTTAGCTAATGAACGAGAGCTTCTTCAATGATCTTAGTTGTTCAACTGGTGAAATGTTGCGGTCTAGAGGCTGGGTCTGATTTGAATTTTACCAGCCGCTTTAAGTTTGGCACCTGTGTGAAGCCTATTTAAGCTCTAGTTTAACTGCAACCTTTATAGAAAAGACTCCTGACCAGCAGCCTGGATTACACACACGCGCGCTCTCTCTCTCTCTCGCACGCGCGCTCGCTAATGTGCTCCATGTACGTCCCTGACTGCTGATCCCCACAGCCCATACTGTTAGATCTGACGTTAGGCAACGTTACACAGATTTGGTTCTTCAGCTGCTGACAAGATTATGGGCCTTACACGTCAGTCATGTCTGTCCTCGGGAAAGCCTGAGGTTGTTAGGTCTGTGTAAATCTGACACAACGCAGTGTAACCAACATAGAGACTGTGGGTTCTAGTCGTGATGTTAGAGGATGTAGCAAACCATCACACACTCTCCCTGCTGTGCTTCAGACAGAAGGGGAGGGAGGAATATGATGTAATAATTTGTTGAGATATAGTGGTGATGTTGGCATGGCCTACTTTCACCAGAATCAGTTTAGGTCTTTTTTTTTTTTTTTTTTAGAGAGAGAGGCAGTAAGTACAGCTGTTTTTGCCCTTTTAATGTTTACCTCATGAAATAGCTGTGGAAGTGTTAGTTGCTGATGCCAGTAGAGGTTC
>VUQJ01014552.1:38180-50045 GCA_015108635.1 Andinoacara biseriatus
GAAATGTCACAGCAGGATGAGCGCACGATTCCCTTCACCATCTAAGAGAAACACTGTGATTATTACTGTTAAATAGTTATGGTATGATGTTTAACATGAGACCCTTAAATTTTATATGCTGTGATCTGGTATCATAACATTTATTCATTTTGGCAGTTGAGCCAAAAGTTTCCATACATTTCAGAATAACTTGAAAAATAACTTGCTGGAAAAAATGACTATCAAGCAAAAGGCAGGTCATCAGTTCATTACATCAAGTCATAAAACACCATGCAGGTGAAATCATACTTTATGCCATTTCTTCCTATCAGATTCACCTATCAGACATGTTTCCCAAGGACAGTCTGATGAGAGTGAACACACATACACGATCTTTGCACTCATAGGAGACATGTTTGGTCTGTTTCATCTGTGACAGCAGCAGCAGCTCACTCACTTTGTTTCTTTTAGGGTTGCATAGGCACTGCTGTCACAAACACTGAGTCCTGTGTTTGGCAAATCCCTTTTATTCATTATTCAATCCATTTCGCTCCTTTAAAAATCATCACATACAGTGTAATACAAAAGTATAACGGATTATCTTAGCTCTTTGAATCGCTCTCTGAATGCGATTGTGATGGTTTTGTCTGCAACTAGATGGTTATTTAGTTAGCTGCACCTCAGCACCACTGTTGCACCTTTGGGGTTACATTGTGGTAGATGACTTTCAGTTAGAAAACAAAAACGCTGTTGTTTACAGTATTTATGACTAGTCCTGATCAACACAACAGCAGTGGCAGCCTGGCAAACAGCCAAGTAAAGTACCTGACCTGAATCCAGAATAAAATCCATATAATGACCTGGACTGTTGCCAAGTCACTGTGTTTGGGGACACCAGTGTGACATTTCTGCAGCTATTTCAAGGCTTGTTACTGCAATTTATTTTTGTTTTTCTGCCAGGAGCGGAGAGTCACTGTGACCCTGACCATTTTTTTCTTTTTTTGCGATTGTGTCACCCAACAGACCTGTATGGTAAAAAAAAAAAAAGGAATATTTGAATATATAGTTGTATCCAAAATTTCAGCACACTTGGACAAATAGGTTTCGAACTGAAGAGCAGTGAGTATGTATTGGAATCATATGGAAGTTTGGGCTTTCCCGTTTTGCCCAACAGAAAGCAGTTTTCTTGCTTCCACAGCCCCCTTTGCCAGCTATATTTATTCTTAATGACATTTCAGATAATGGAAAGTGCAAGCTGTAAGTGCTTTTTATAGACTTCACCTGTTTTGTAGGGATCAGTGAGCGTTAGCGCTGTTGGTTCCATGGATCCCAGCTTAGGCCTGTCACTTTATAAGTGAAGAGGTTTTGAAATGATATAAATAACATGAAAAGCCAGTCCCACAGACAGATTGAGTAATGTACAGCTTGTTTGAGGTGTGTCTTTTGGTGTTGAAAGCATTCCCTGATAAGATGAACTAATTCCTTGGGTGACAGCCACATAAACACTCAGTGTGTCACACTGTGTCACTGGGCTGCAGCTTTCTTCATTCATGACTCACTACCATTAAGATAAAAGTTTTGTTTTGTTTGCTTGTTTCCAGAATTTTAAAATTTCCTCATATCCTCACAATCTGAGCTTTTATTTTTCTTCCAGAGTCCAGGACATTTACTGCAACACATAATGAAGTGACCCCAATTTTCAAAACTGATTCAGTGGTATTGTGGCAATAATTGTTTTTCACTTTGTCTCATTGGTACCACAGTTGCTATGTTGGTTGCACAGAGGGGCACCAAGAGACCCAGAGCCCCGTGTCTCCGAAGGACATCGGCTCAGGGGAAGAGCCTCAGGAAAACACTCATCATCACAAGGTAGCAATGTGCAATACTATACCAGCACCTACCTCATGGCTCACACATTTTACAGGTTGATGTGGTGAATAGCTTATGTGACCATAAACTTCATTGTATTTTGTTTTGTTTATTAAACAACACTGGAACAGCTTTGCTGTGCTAGATATATATCAGATTAACATCTGAGTATATGGACTTGGTGAGATTTTGTTTTTTTTTAGTAGCTCCCACAAATTTGTGATTGTTTGGGACTCTGTGACCAAACTGTCGTTTTCATCAGTGACAGTAATTTCTCTGTATTGTGTTGTGACTAGATCGAGGATTGCTTGACCATACCTGCCCCGTCTGAATCGGAAAATGAGCCACCGACAGAAGACGGTCATGTAAAAGAGGAGCAGGTGCCACAAGAGGGGGACCAAAATGAATATGCTAAGGTATAGCTCAACTGCAGCATTCATTTATATTTAAAACTATAATGACTTGTGCTATGATACATGCATATCATACATGTTTTAACTAAGAGTTCTAAAGGTTTTAAAGGTTAGCTTCATTCAGAGCAGTACAAAACTTTCAGACCAAGATAAGCAATCAAAGTCATGGATGTTCATTTGTAGGGCTGAAACGATTAATCGGAAATAATCATCAACTAATTTAATCGATTAATCGTTAACTGGAGTGTACAGACTGAAAAAAAAGTCATTTGCTGAAAAAACAACATATTCAGAGCAGTATTTAAGCCAAAACTGTACAAAATGTATATACATTTTGCATTTAAGATAAAATCACATTTGTCTCTAAATATGTTTTACCCAAAACTCCGCAAGCGGCATAGTTTTAGCTTTACCTGGTTCAAATTCACCGAGGGAATGCTATGTTATTGCATTTTATGCAATAAAATGTTTCTTTTCTTATTTAAAAAAATTGAGTTCTTTGTTTATTTGCATCTTTAATGTATTTTTAATATTGTATAAAAAAGGCTTAAGTGGTTCAATGAAAAATCTCCAGAATGTGCCAGTTTTTTAATCCAATTAATCAATTAATCGTCAGAATAATCGATAGATTAATCGATTACTAAAATAATCATTACTTGCAGCCCTATTTATTTGGAGCTTTAAGTCTTTCATTGATCCGTCCAGCTCTGGAAAATGGGCCAAACATATTATCGTTGCACTCAACAGCTCAAATATCTGTCTTGATCCAGCAGGCCTTTGAAGCAGAGGAGCCTGCCATAGAGCTAGAGCTGGAGGCAGACAAAGGAATATCAGATCCTGAGCACAGCTCTGAAAGTCAGCATACCGAAATGTCTGTCGCTCAATATCAGGAGGGTGCCTCCCCACTGCCTTCCCCCGACTCTGCCACTGGATTTTCTGCTGAGACTAACGACATCCCCAACACAGTTAATCTTGAAGACGACATCGCCGAGGGGCAAGCTACTTTCATAAAATCTCTTTGCAGATATTTCTTTCATTTTATGTTCATGCTTAAATGTTTCCTTTTTCCCCCCATATCTAAAATGTAATTTCTCATTTCAGTGTCCCGGGTGATGCCTTAGATGTATCTGCTCCTGAGGTCAATGATTCTGACCTTCCTCCAGCTGACTGTGAAGAAGAGAATAACCCATATGACAATGACAGGTGGGTGCAGTTAACTCTTTGATGAAAGTATCCAAAGACATTGTGAGAATGACAACCTTAAAATGTAGTTAAAATTCATTCCTGACTCTCTTAAACAAGGCAACAATGCATTTTTTGTTACTACAGCAGCCCTCCAATTGTTCTGGAGAACACGTCCAATGCTCACACCGCAGGTACTAAAACCCACACCGATCTTCCTCTGAGTTCTCAGCCTGGTCACGACACACAGCACCTGGAAGCAAACGTGTCGCACACACTGAAAGAGCAGGTAAGGACCTCGGATTCAGTGTGAACTATTTTTCCTCTTACACCAGAGGAGGTGTCCCAGCTCTCATTTTCTCATTATCTTTGTCAGGACTCCCCTGGTGCCACAGACACAGATTCAACTGTGAACAGCAAAGACCCCGAGGACATCCCCACTTTTGATGAGTGGAAACGCAAGATGATGGAGGTGGAGAAAGAAAAAAGTAAGATCAAAATATGAGTTCTGTAATTGTAATAATTTCGGTATTAAAGCAAACTACAGAAATGTGGGGGAAAAAATCAAATTTTTCTCTCCATAGCTCAGTATACTCACACCTCCAACAACGGGGGTTCTCATACAGTGAAGAAGGTCCAGAAGAACTTCAATAATTACGCCTCAGTGGAGTGTGGAGCCAAGATACTCGGCTCTAACCCAGAGGCTAAGGTATAAAATGATGCTTATGTTTTCCATCTGCCTGTTTTGTTTGCGTGTTGATGCAGTGATAAATAAAACTCCTGCTGCTGCTGCGTTAATTTGTTCCATACAGAGCACTTCAGCCATATTGAAGGAGAACATGGACTTATACATGCTAAACCCCTGCAGTAATAAAATCTGGTACGTAGTATAAGTGCATCTCCTTCTCTCTATCCACAAATGAGCCAGTTCTCTTTTTGTCTCCTCTTAAAGCCCATTTTCTCTTCTTCCCTCCTTTCTCTGATGCTCAGGTTCATTATTGAGCTCTGTGAGCCCATCCAGCTGAAGCAGTTGGACATCGCCAACTTTGAACTCTTCTCTTCTACTCCGAAAGACTTTCTTGTCTCCATTAGTGATAGGTATGTACAGTGGCTACTAAATACTAATACACTGTCATCATAAGTGTTGTATCATCTTTTCAGTATTTTCTAAAAGTGATTGCATTTCATTAGGACACTTGCATTTTCAAAAGTAATCACATTGTTGTTCTTTCCTTGTCATATTACCAGTGACACCAAGCTGCACGAGCTCCCAGGTATCCACTAAACTCTGTTATATGAAATGTACTTTTGCAGATACCCAACAAATAAGTGGCTAAAGCTGGGAACCTTTCACGCCAGGGATGAGCGCACAGTTCAGAGCTTCCCATTGGATGAGCATCTTTATGCAAAATATGTGAAGGTGACCCCTGTATATTTTTTTTTATTATTAGTAGCTGCTTCTTCTATTTCCATCTTTATTCTCTGCAAAAGTGGTGCAAAACTGATGCTGTAATCTTTCAATATAGTTACATTTTGAACAGGATGTTTTCTGAATATGTTTATTTGAACTGTTTTTTTTCATTTGCTTTGGCCTGCAGAGTGACTGTAGGAGGTCTTTCCTTTGTCTCTGGTGTAGCTGATGTTTTCCATTTTTCTTGATAGATTTTCCAGCTATGTCCCTTTAAATGAATGTGGTCTGGTTGTTTTGAAAACTGTTACAGATGGTGTTGCCATTTATACTCTCTCTTGTCCTGTGTTAAAAGCATGCTGACATCTCTTTAATATTTCTCTTTTCCCCCTTTTCTTTTGCTTCAGATGTTCACCAAGTACATAAAGGTTAGCCTGCCCTTCTTGTAGTACTCTGTGGTTGGGTGAACTGAATAGAAAACGTGGAGGGGAATGCACTTTGTGTCTAAACAGAATCAAATCTAACTTGCTACCTGCAAACCATTGTAATTTCAAGAGGCTGCTTTTTCATTATGCTTATTTCAGACATTTAACTCAATAATAATAATAATAACCATCAGCTGTCAATCAAATAATTAAGCATTTTCAGTTGGATTATGTTTCTCAATTTTTTCCTATTTAATTACACAACCTGTCAACAGATCAATGTTTCATTGCACTAAGTAACTTTACCACAAAATCAGTGCTTTGCTGTTAATAACTCCGCTACTGAAAATTGTTTGAAATTTTTTTATGTGGGTTTTAAAACAGCAACACTGCTTATAAAATAATCAGAATCATTTTAGTTTTGTTTTTTTCCAGGTAGAGCTGGTCTCTCACTTTGGCTCTGAACATTTCTGTCCCCTCAGTCTCATAAGGTATGTGACCAAGAACAAAACCTCCTCCTGACACCCAGCAGACAGCATGAAGCATTTCCAAAGTTTTGCTTTTGAAACCTGTTAATAAACAAACAAACAAAAGGAAGAGAAAACCTTAGTATTGAGCAAAAAGCAAGAAAGGAGTGCTTTAATGTGCCATATTTCTCTGGTTGTATTTATTTTTTCACCATGCCATATTGTATAGATGTTTATATATTCCTCCGTTTGAATTAACTAGCTTCATTTAAATTAAATGTAGCCTGTGTGGGTTTTTTGGGGGGTCGGGGTGGATTATGCTTGTTGCATAATGCATAAGCTAAGATATTCTCAGATTTGTAGCCTGTGTAATAATTTAGCATTTAGCTTAACCGTATCTCTCACTACATCAATCTTTGGAATGGAACAAGTGGAACTAATCTGCTCAGAGCTGCTTCTGCAAAATGGAAAGATAAATTTGGCTCACAGTTGCAGAAAGTGTTGCTTAATAGTTATCGAGGAAGTGAAATCTATTTGGTGACTGCTTGGTTTAGGTGCTGTTACAATACAATCATTCTCCTTTATAATCAGTGTGGAAACAGCTGATCAGGTGCTGGATAAGCTACAGCTGTGGTCAGACATTTACATACACTGATTATGGGCATGAATATCAGGGTAATTTGGGGCTTTTACTGACCTCTTTAAACAGTTTTTTTGTGTAGTCTATATCTTTAATGACTTTAAAAAGCAAGAACTGGGTGCTCTGCAGGGAGAGTAGGAGTGTGTTTTTCTGATAATCAGTTAAAAATATAGACTTAGACTCAACATTTGTCCTTTGTTTTTTTTTTCTGTTGTCTGCACACAATTTTACAACAGTTTTATTGTTCATTAAGCATTAATATATGTTCCTAAAACAGAACAGTAACCTTTTAATGTTTAAATGTGTCCAGTTTAAAGTTTTAATATGCAGCTGTCACCTTAGAAATAAACAGCAGCATCGAGAGCTCAGTGATAAAATAATTAACTGGAATTAAAATAGTTGTTTTACTGCTCTGTGTTCTAAATCCCATATTAATGATTTGCTGCAGCATTCATCTCATCCTTTTTACAACAGTGTTGCATTTTACTGGTAAAATAATTTTATATTCTATATAGATCTTTAATCACCAGTTGATAAAGTCTCATTTGATGAAGTGTAGTTGACAATCATAGGGATCATTTTCTGTGGAAGAAAAGTCATGACCTGTGAAACACCCCTTTCCGATTGGTAGGATGCTGCCAACACTACCGCTTTCATGCGAGTGTGTAGAGGAAACCTTGGGTTAAACCTTGCTATGGTCGGGGTGTTGGGGTAAGTGAAACCAGATAACAAAAAAATACCTTTGTTGAACTCACTTTAAACTTGGTTGGAAATAAGGTTATGTCGGAGCTTTGTGAAGCCATCCCAGAAGCTTAATGTTAGTTTGCTTTATCCATTCCATTTTGATGTTGGGGTCATTATCCCAATTGTATCAAATTGCAACCACAGAACTATCAATTTGAGGTGAGGTTGAAGAATTTAGAGGTAGTCCTTCATTATTTCATCCACTTTGTGCAATGTAGGAGTACAATTACAATATGGCAGCAAAACGGCTCCGGAGCATGATTGTGCCACCACCATGCTCGACAGCTGGTGCAGTGTTCTTAGGTGTGAAAGCCTCATGTTTACTTTCCCAGCTGTACCTTTTGTCATTGTGGCCAAATAGCTCAATATTTCTCGTCTGACCAGTTTTTCTCCAGAATGTATTTGGATTGTCCATGTGGATGGCTGCAAGTCAAGCTTTAAGATGTAGATTTTGAAGCAGGGGTTTCTTTCTTGGTCAGCACCCTCTCAGTTTTAAGGTCATAAAAGGTGTATGCTGTACAATTTCCCCACCCTGGAAAAAGAGCAGTTTAAAGAAGTCATTAAAAGCTCCAAATTACCATGACATTCCTGCCCATGATAAATGTATGTAAACTTCTGACTATAACTGTCTATTACCTTTAATGTGACTGTGGTTATAGAATGATTTGGTTCCTTATTTCTATTCCAGGGTGTTTGGCACAAGCATGGTGGAAGAATATGAGGAGATAACCGATCCCTCAGAAAGGCCAGATGATCAGGACGATGATTTGGGTAAGAATAGAGGATGTTGTACCTAAAAATAAAATCCATTGAATTTCTATATTTTGTTAAATACACTTATTCAACCTAGTGTAAGTGCAGCTTGCTCAGTACAGTTTGAGAATAAAATTATTGAAATTGACCCATTAATTTATGTATTTAGATATATATTTTTTAAGTGTTGTGTAAAAATAAATGCATTTTATAGTAGTTTGTTTGTGACCTTAAAATTTGTGTTGATTATGAGAGACTTTAATTTATTGCATCTGTACGAAATGTTTTAATGAAATAATACTCCCTACAGATTATCCCTCTGGATTGGCACCTGGTGAGGTTAAATTATCCAAGAATCTAATTGGATCAGCAAAAGGCAAGTCTGGTTTCAATAAATGTCTATAGCATGAAGAAGAGTATGTTTATCTCAAGCTTACATTATTTTTATGTCAACTTGTGACTCTGATGTTGTTATTTTCCCTCTAGATGCTATTTTGAATATGGTAAACAATATTGCTGTCAATGTTCTTGGGGGAGGCCCAGAGATGAATGGTATGTTATATATGCATTCATACTAATCTGCTACTATTTAATTATTTTCCTTCACTCACTCCAAAAAGTTGGGGTGCTGTCTAAATGCAAATTAAAAACAATCTGTCGATTCAAGTTGAAACCTCACCATGCAAATAATCTGCATCCCAGACCGATTAGCCAGCATCCTTGAGGTTATGGTGTGCATTGGTGCACACAACGTGTTACATCTGCAAAGGTGCTATTAATGCCCTCAGTATACAGTATATACAGTTTTGGAGGGACGTTTGCTGCCATCCAGACAGCGTCTCTTTAAGGAAAGGCCTTTTCAACCAGACAAAACCAGTTAAAATCTTATATTAAGCAACCAGGAAAAAAATATTTAGATTCCAAAACTACAACAATTATTCTCACAGTGGTAAACGCAAGTTCTCTCAAAGTGTTGCTGGCATTAAATTGAACATGAACATACATTTTTCAAAAAACAATATTTCCTAATTTCAGCATTTTATATTGTGTTGTACAAGTTTTATTTATGTATATATGCTTCCAATAATTTTCAGTGTTGCACTCTGTTTTTTCACACACTACCCTGACTTTTATTTTTGGAAAATGGGTTGTAAAGGCTTTTGCCTTTTTAGTCTTACAGTGTCCAGTAATGTGGAGTTTATTACCTTTTTGTTGATTAAAATGTTGAATTTGACTAAATTGTAATTTTGCAGCTTGTCATTATTAATTTACACCTTTTATGTTTTCCAGGCAGCCTTTCATCGCAAGAAGTGAACCTAACTGAGCCATCACAGCAACTTGAAACTACCACTACTACTACTTCAGTGTAAGTACTATTGTACTGCCTCTGCATGCCTGTGTTGTTGTTTTTTTTGTTTGTTTTTTTGCTTGTAGCACCTAATGTAGGCGATAGGGGGGCTGTAGTGATCTGATTGTGACCAGATTTTGCACATTTTCCTCTGAAATGTGGTCTTATATTCTGCATGTGTGTCGACTGAAATAGGTGAAACTAGAAGTCTTTCACGGCTTTTGCGCTTCACTGTATGTAATTACTACATTGTCCTTCTCTCTCTAGTCCAGATCCTGAAGATATGGAGATTTCACCAAACACTGACATGACTGAAACTGTTCCCCACTCTATGGAAAACTCTGACCTACATCTACATCTGAAGACATCCACATCTGATGGTATCAAACAAGGTCTCCCACCCATGGAGGAAAAAATTGTTCTTCCTTTAGAGAAAGATGAGGAAGAACATATCAGCTCTACAATCACTCTTCTGGACAAGGAGGATGACTTGGAAGAGGAAAAAGATAAAAGGCATCATCATGAGAGACAACATGAAAGCTTAAACTACTGCTCTCCAGTTCCTTCACTTTCTTCTACATGCTCTAGTGCAGCGTCTCTTCTGGAGTATTTCCAGCTGCAATGTTCAGCCTCACTATCCAAAAAAAGGAAATGCCAAGCAGCAGAAAGAATGCAGATCATTTCTTCCACCCAAACACCATCTTGGCACCCACCTCTACACCCATCTGCCCATCCTGAATCTCAGCAGCAACCAAGTGAGGAACATCAGCTCCAAGACAAAGAACCGGCTTTTGAGCAGGAGCCAGAGGGTGAAGCTGTAGAATCAGAAGTAACACAGCCTCCAGGGGACACAGAAGAATCCATATCTGGACCTCCTCTGCTGGAGCCCAGTCAAACCTTGAACGTCCCCAAACTCAGTGCTGCTGATTCATCTGTAGCCAAACCTACCCATATTGTAGAAACACCACAGCTGGCTACTGTGGAGCCAGCAAAGGAGCCAGGACAAGACAAGAGCCAGGATGTGCTGGAAGAAGAGATGCGCATTGAGCCTTCAGCCTCTCTCAGTAGCTCTGTCCTTGTAAAACCAAGCACCAGCGCCACAGCAGACGATGCATCAGCAGCACCACCAGAGGAGAAGCCAGACATTGATGTGACTCAAGTAGAAAAAAATGCCCTCATCCAAACCCAGGATAAAACAGGTCAGTCTCCAGTTCTTGTACCCACTGCCTCCCCTCATTTAGAACGGCAGCCTGACTCAGCTGTTGGACCTGAAAGCGGCACTGCTGAGGTATCCCAGCCTGTTCCAGAAACTGTCACAGAAGCAGAGCCTTCTGGTGGTCATGTGGTCATCACAGATATAAAAATGGATGATTTTGCAGACGACATCTCAAGTGGCAACGATCAGTTACCTCGCCCCTCTTCTCCAACTCCTTCTTCACCCACCTCAGCGTCTCTCTCAGACATCTATGCAGATCCCCCTAATGGCACAGAGCAGAACGGGAACCCAGTGCACAGCTCCAGCCAGAAAGAGTCTGTGTTCATGAGACTCAACAATCGCATCAAGGCCCTGGAGATGAACATGTCGCTGAGCGGGCGCTACCTGGAGCAGCTTAGCCAGAGGTGAGGACAGTGGAAGCACTGGATCAGTGCAGGAAATAAAAGCAGAAAGAGATTGTTGTTAATGACTTAGTTACCGTGATCTTAAGACCCCCATTTTTAATCTTAAGGTATCGAAAGCAGATGGAGGAGATGCAGAAGGCTTTCAACAAAACCATCATTAAACTCCAGAACACTTCCAGAATTGCAGAGGAGCAGGTAAGCAATAAGTACAACCGTTTTTCTGCAGTGATTCAGGAAATACTTTGATTTTGAAGAGGCTGTTCCATAAAATCTTTTCATGTCTTTTAAAAATGCACTTGCTTTGACTGCAAAGCAGCCAAGTACTCGAAGTAGTTGCCGCCAAGCTTCAGATGTGTTTTTCCAAAAGCTCTTTGGGATTCAAGTTTCATTAATCAATATTTTCTATTAGCAATGGCTCAAATACCTACAAATCACTGGCTTTGTAATTCCTCCCAACTCAACATGGAATTCAGCTCATTGTTTTGTTTTTACGGCCCATTAACCACTTTACTCTTATCTACTGATGAAGTTAGAAAGAGGCTGAATGGGCCTATTGGAGATTTGTTAGGTGGGCAGGAACACAACTTCACATGAATGCTAATGTTGCTCTGTAACCAAGTACCTTCACCTCAACTGTTGTCTGAAAAAAATACTCTTTAAAAATACATTTTAAGGAAAAAAAAAATGTTAGAAAGCTTTTCTAAATCAATATACATGGAAAATTGTAATGTATTTTTACAGCTTCAGTGTGTTTGAACAGTTGGTTGCACATTATGAATGAGAGAGTGTGTCCAAACTTTTGACTGGTGCTGTATCACCCACTAATCTGTCATTAGGCTTTATTCTGTGGCCAAATAAATAATCAAAGCTCTATGGCACTTAGGCCTAGTTTTCTTCCACTGTTGAAAGTATGCCTACTAATACAAGCTGGGGACAGTACTTACTTTCACAAGTGGCTAACCTACATAGTAACAGCATGGGCCATTGTTAGGAACTTTAGAAAAGAAACCATCACTT
>VUQJ01014558.1:14600-26467 GCA_015108635.1 Andinoacara biseriatus
GGTACTAGTTTTTTCTTTATGACATGACATCCTGTTCAAAGAGAGTCTGACAAAAACAATTAATCCAAAAGGGTGGAATGATTTTTCATCTCAACATTTAATAAAAAATAAATAAATATATCTTATGATGAGGGAAATGCAGCTGCTGTCTCATGGCAACTAGAGCGCACAGTGTCAGTGAACCTGTTAAAATGTTTTGTTTCTCTTTCTTCAACAAAATTAGGTTTTTGCAGTGATTTCTGTTTGTAGTTGAAAATTATAATTCTATCGTTTAAAAAAAATGCTTCTGTAACCCCCACACACACACACACACACATTCATGCTGACCGATCTTAAAAGCATTGCAGGCGAGTGTACAAAGGGAACAAACAGCCATGTAATGTGGCAGTTTCTTCTCATTGACACTGAGCACTGGAATGCAGCACCAGGGGGGTAAAAGACATGGTGTGTGTGTGTGTGCATGCATGCATGCCATCCTGTCAGATTGGCCTAATCATTAGCATTACTGAGAACTGACAGCAAGAGGAAGGAACAATAAGTGTCATTTATCCTCTTTTTTCCTCTCTTTTGCCCACTCACTTTCTTTCTTTTCTTTCTCTTTCTATTTGTGTGTTTTTTCTCTTTTCCTTGCTTTTAATCACTGACACCCCCACCCACCCCGTGACCTCCTGTCTCCTCTCTGCCCGCCACACACTCAACAGTTCCCATAGAGAATCTAAATTTCTCAGTAAAATGAAATAGAAAATGAAAATGAAATTAAAAATTCACATTGAGCCTTGTTCAGCAATACTGCTCCATTAAAAAAAACAAAAAAAACAGCTTGGATCTAATCCCAGACTTCCATCTCCAGTGTAGTTAAAATCTCCAGCTCTGATTTCCAAACTACATACTGGCATCTGGCATCCAAAATGCCAAGGTGGGAACAATCTTCTTAAGCAATATTTTAATGCAGATGTATGACTGAAACTTCTTGGTATTTCTTTAAAGAATTAATCAGTTCCAGGCTTTATACCTGAAAAACTATTCTGTTTTTAGGATATATATAGCCCAGATCAAGTCAGGCAAACAGGCAGAGTCACTGCGTGGCATTCAAACTCCTGTAAATCAAAAAATGTAAGTAAAGAGCGTTACTCTTTGGTTGGACTACTTGCAGCTTGTGTGCTTGCGTTTTGTGACAGCAATCTTTTCACTTTAAATTGCCACAATTTGTAAAGTGATTGGTTCAGATCATTTTATAACAAACAAGGAACAAACGCACAACTCTTATTTTACTTGCAAGGGAAGCCGTCCTCTGCGTCCCTCAGGACACACAGGCGGGATCTTCCCCGGCCTCCCCCCCCCCCCCGCCCCCCCCCCCCCCCCCGCAGCCTTTATTCACACATGCATACAATAAAAATCACGTGAGGCCACAAACCTCCAGTTACAGCATACAGTCAGCAACATTCCTATCGTTTACCATATATGGGTGTGTGCTTACGTGTATGCGCATGACGTACGTGACTTACATGTGTGCGTTCGTGTACCTGTGCGCTGTGAGGGATGTGTGTGTGTGCGTGTCTGTTCTGTTGGGGGATGCGTTTGTATGGGGGTTGTGAACAGGATTGCAGTTCCTTCGAAAGCTCCTTTAAAAGTATCACAAACGTATCCCCATCAGAATAAAAGAAACCACAGTGATATATAGAAACAACTTATGAAAACATTAGATATGATAACTCATAGGAAACCAAGATATAAGTTCACATAATAATTCCAACTTAAAGGAAACAAGTGTCTTAGGGAAGGGGAAAAGCTCATATTCAATATGTTATGTTAGTATTTATAGTCGCTGATTTCTTCTCAAACTTTTCCATTTGGTAATATCACAAAATCTGCTCGGAGACAAACTAAAATAGGAAAATCAAATTAACTTTAACCCATCACTCTGATTCAGGGTTGAGCTCAAAACCCAAAGTGTTTGTGTATGTGTGTGTGCGTGCGTGTGTGCGTGCGTGTGTGTATGTGTGTGTGTGCGTGCATGTGTGTGTGTGTGTGTGCTTCCCCACTGCTGACTCCAAACAGCACTCAGAGGAATGAGGATAGGTGTGATAAGAGCATCCTGTTGTGGTTGTGCCTTCGCCAAAATGCGCCTGTGGGAATGAGATCACTGCTTGTTTTTTTCACTGAACCATGTAGACTGACTCCTGCTTGCTTTATTGCCTTAATTTATCCTTCCTCCCTGCTGGTTCTTGCCTCCAGAACTGGAAGGTTTTGGACATTTTATCTCTGGGATAAAGCAACTGAATGTTATGATTGTGGTCTTTGGAGGAGGACATGTTAGAGAACGCCACACTGTCACTTCCTTTCCAATGCTTTGACAAGTAATAAATCACACTTGTGATGCACAGTGACCAGGTCTGAGCTGAAGTGGATTTAACAACTGTTAAGGCAAAAGGTCACATCGAATTTTGATGTCTGCACAAAATCCGATGTGAAATAAATCCCTTTAGACAGCTTCATAATTCAGAATTACTCTGCATTGCTGATGTTACTATAATTTGTAGTATTGTCTTTCTTCACACTAGTTTTGTATGACTTTCCAAAAATGAGGCCAAGTCATCTTTGTCATAGGCAACATTTTCATAATTTTTCTGCAAAGACTTCTTTTTTTCCTTACAACTTGCAGAGCATTTATTAAACTGTTCGGCTGCTTTATCTTTTTTTTTTTTACTGTTTTAAAAAATAAAGCCTTGAAAATTAATTTAATTAGTTTACCAGAACCAGAACTGATGCAATTTTCAGTACAATCATATAATCATAATATGATTATCACTGAATAAGCTCAGTCATTGACTTTTTGGCCAATATGAGCCTTTTTTTTTCCTAGCAGGACCTTCAGATCCATATAAAATCTACCTGGATGATCCAGCATGCAACATTTTAAATCTATTTTGAATCCTTGTTTTCTCTACAAAATAACAGCATACGGATACCCTTTAACATTCACTAACTGACACATGCAGTACTGAGAAAATGCAGACAGTACTTGTTTCTTTTTTGAAGTTTTGCAGGCACTTATACTCTCGCTGACATTGCCAAGAGCTGAAATCTTCCAGCTTGGCTGACAGGGAGCCTGGGTTAGATCGGCTTGTGCACAGCTGGTGTTCGGAGGACCTGATTGAAACCATGTAGCTTAAAGTCTCTGAGCAAACATTCCATTAGAATAGCATTACAGTATTAGTATAAATCACTGTTATTCTGCAGTAGCCCCAAGATGTGGCTGCATAAAATGCTCTGTCTCTTTAGTTCTCTTTAGTTGTGTACTGCATTCTAGCCTGCTATTTTTGCTTTAAGGTACTCACGGTTCACGCAGCTGCCTGTTTGACCTTTTTCTACCAGTTTATGTGTGTAAAGGTTTCTCACTGGGCAGAATGAGTCTTTGTGCCTCCATAGTAATGTGACACCTTTCATAACTCCATAAAGAGAACGCGGTTTATGTAAAAAGACAGCACAGTGGGCTTCAGCGCAAAGCTGCTGGCTGAATTAACAATGATGGCCCCAAGCTTTACCGGCCAGACACTTTTGATTTCTCTTCATCTCCCTGCCTGTCTTCCTGTGTATCTGTCTGTCTGTCTAGCTTTGAATCTGACAGCTAAATTTAAAGGGAGTCAGCTGTTTGGATTCAGACATCAGCGATTTGGGTGTTACCTGCCGCTCTCATCCCTCGCTCTGGAAGTGACGGTGGTTAGCTGTTTGCGCGTTTGGCAGAGTGACACCTCTGATTGGTCAATCCCAGGTTGTCACTCATTACACCATCATGGACACATCAGCTAAGAGGCAATTGTCGCAGCAGTGACAGGGCCTCTGGCTGTTATTGCTGTAGTGACACAGAGCCTTACCTCTTAGTGTGACTAGAGACATCTCAACTCAAGTGCTTTACTGCACTCAAATTTTGGCCAGTAAAAGGCTACCTGTAAGTAAGATGCTGCAGTGAAACCATCTGAGTGGTCGATAAGACTAGAAAAGTGCTATATAAATGCAGCTCATTTACCATTTACCTACTGCTTAGTGTGAACATTTTTTTTCCAAGTGATGTAATAGAAATCTTGTGATTCATTTCTAGCATTATGTCATCCTTTCTCTTTTTCTGCAACTTCCTCTAAATGTCCAGCCATCTGTGTGGTTTTCTCTTCACATTGAGTTAAGCAATTTAAGGTGGTGCTGAAATTATTATTAAATTAATCACGAGACAAAGAAAAAAACATACATAGCGTGTTCATATTTTATGCTAAAGTAAAA
The DNA here is from genome assembly GCA_015108635.1 of Andinoacara biseriatus. Taxonomy (NCBI): domain Eukaryota; kingdom Metazoa; phylum Chordata; class Actinopteri; order Cichliformes; family Cichlidae; genus Andinoacara; species Andinoacara biseriatus. Next base: position 18,876 of record VUQJ01014558.1, read on the forward strand.
AAAGGAGCTTTATAGAGGGTTTTAGAAATTACACTACTCAAATGGAGTATGTGCCAGGGTAGAGCAGCTGAAAATAAGAAGCATCTTTTCCATTTTCCACTTAGAAAGGAAAAATTATGAGCATTGTGATGCCTAAATTTGTGTCGCCCTGTCATATGTACAATTTGACATGCAGCTGGGCTCAATCCCCTGCTAGGCAAATTGTTTGTTGTGCTGCGGTGGTCCTGACTAAAGCAATCCATAACTAGATCCTGCTCTGAGGTATTCAGCCACTGGGATAAAAGGATGAATTTCTCCTTGGTTAAGTAGGATAGAAAAACAAATACCCACATCTTTCTCTCTCTTTTTTTTTCCATTAATTTTTCACTGTTTTTGTTTTGTTTTATTTGTCCCCGCAATGCCAGACCTTTGCTGTGGAAGTTGTGCATTAGCTGAAAATAACTGGGGCAAAAAAAAAGAAAAAAGGTCCAGGCATGTGAGACTACAGCTTGAAAAGTTAAAATCCAAGTTTCGCTAAGAAGATTACTTTTAAATGAACAAATCACTCATGAATGGCACCATGCTGTTTCCCAACTTTCCTGGCAATTTTCGCTGCACTTTCAAAATAAATAATAATGAAATATGGCCAGAATGATGTAGCATGAAAGGAATCCACAGGCTCTCTTTAGCATCTGTATTTAAGGCTGCAAGTTTGTGCAGAGTTCTGAGGCAAGTCAGGAACACTCAGCGGCCCAAGTGATGCACAAATAAAATAAAATCATGTATCATGTAGTGAGTGAACGTATTTGAGTGCTGCGTATTGATTGCTTAAGTGAGTATGCAGTCATGAAGCCTGTCCTGTCATATTATAGCATCAACAACCTTGCTCGTAAGACATTTTGTTCTCTGAGAAAGAAAACTGTTGACAAGAAGACACACTTTCTTGTTGCTTGAAGAGAAATTTTTTTTTTCAGGTGTGAAGCTTCTTGAGAATTATGTTTCCTGTGAAATGCAAGATGTTGTTACCTGAGCTTTGGGCAAGATTTGTGATGTCAGTTGGCAAAGTGAGTGTGCGTGTGCTTCAGTCGGAGTGAGAGACTGAAGGGGCTGCAGGGTAATTTAAGTGTTCAGGTATAATGTTTGTCTTCCTGTGTCTGACCTTCAGAGCTACAGAGGTCAATGCAACCCTTTCACCACCTCTGTACCTTTTTTTTTTTCAGTCCTTTTTAAAAGGTAATTCTAGTTTATTACAGCTTGTGCATCATGGTTAGGTTCAGTTATTTTATAATAAGTCTTATCAGAGCTTAATTAGTGATCAGTGACTATGAAGAAATCTTACTTTAAGCAAAAGAAAAGCATCATTTAAGAAATAACCTGTTTGTGTCGCCGCATTTTTCTTTTCCCCCTCTCCTTCTCCCTTATCAACTCCTGATACTCTCATAAGGTAGCCATCCTCTTTTCATTCATTCATCCCTCACACACGGCTGTTTCCAATTGGCTCATAGACATTCCTGGAATGCCAAGGCATCATTGTGTTGTGCGGTGTGTGTGCGTATGTGTGTGGGCATGCACACCCGCTGCCCCTCTATTCACTGGCTCATGTTAAGAAACAGCTCAAAACCAGGGGACTGCTGAGAGAGAAAGAGTGGATGGAAGGATGAGAACAAAGATACAGAAGAAATGCAGAAAAGAAGCAAGAAACAGAAAAGAGAGCTCAGTGTGCACATAATCTGGGTGATTGTGTGAACTAGACTTAAAGTCCTGTTTAATGAAATAGCGCCACAATAAGTGCACGCACTTGCAAAATGCGCACAAGCGCTTGCCTGTTTTTGTTACTGTTTCCCTTTATTTATTTTTTTAATTACTTTGTTTTGTATTACATTTGCTAGTGTGACTGCTGAAAGCACATGTTGTTCAGATGACCCTTGGCATTGCATGTGTGTTTGATTTGACATACTATTTAGCATTTGCCCATGAGCAGGTAGCAAATTTTTGTGGGTTCGGTAACATCTGCTGAAACTAGTAAAACTTTTATCCCCTTATAACCTAAGCTGGCTGAAAGTGTGCTGACTGATACAACAAATACTGTTAAGGTTCATCCAGCTTTTGCCACTAGGGGGAGTAATAATAAAATTGCTTGAAGCTGCTACTACAATATTGTAAATGGTAGAAATATGGTTCCACTTTCCACTGTAGAAGGGGTGAATCGAGCCCTGACTCTACCAGTCTGCGTGCTGAAGTATGTGAAGTGTGTGAATGCTAGACAGTGTTTAGGCACAGATAAAGGCAAGAGCATGAATGTGTCTGATTGGGTGAATGGGACTTTGAGTGAATGAGCACTTTGAGTGCTCAACTGAGTAGAAAGGCACTACATAAGAGGCACTTACCATTTAGTTCAAAATGTCAGTCGAGTCACGATTATAAACAGCCACCTTCAGCCGTTGCAAGCAACCCGTCAGCAATCACACACTGCAGTTTTTTTTAAGAGTTGTATACTCTAAATTTAAATTTTGAGATTTAGAAGTTTTCAAAGGCACCAAAAAAATGCCTTTGAATAAAAAAAAGTGTACATGTAACCACTTAAAAGGAAACTAAACAGTTTGATAGTGGGTTGGAGATACTTTTTTAAATGTGCTAATCACAACCTCAGACACACACAAACTTTTACTGGCACACACAAGTGCACATACAACACAGATAAGCTCTATTTTTTTATACTCCTGCACTGATGTGATGATGTATATATAAAATTGCATAACCTCATCGCGCAGACGCAAATGGCAGTCACGTGCGCACCCGGCTCTCCATGCACAATTTATCATAGCTTTGGAACGACAGTTAAAAATATTACACCGCAATTACATTAACGTCAGCCAAGACAGCTGGTCTGGACAAAAAGGCACCGCAGCGTCTCTATGACTTTGTTCTACAGTTTTATTTACATTTTCTTTTTCTCCCGTGACACATGACTAAGCTAATCTAAAATGCAGCGAGCCTGGCATTGGCAGGCTGACTCAAGCAGAGACCAAAGCCATCTGCCTAAACAAGTTATGCCATTCAGAGCGACACAGATTCCAAGAGAATACGGCTCTTTCCAGCAGGATTTCTAAAAATGTGATTTTTAAACTGAAAGAGAATTTAGACAGATGGATGGATAGGTAGTTGAATAGTTGGATTTGGTAGCCATTGTAACACGATTGATTTCTAGTTTGTCAAATTGATTCCAGGAAAGCAAAAATGGAATCAGGGAAAACATGAACAGGGAGTCTGACCTAGGACGACTGATAAAGTTGCAATTTTGTGTTTTTGTCAGGCCCATAAACTGCAATGTTTATTACAAAGTAAATGAATGAGAAAAAAATTGCAAAAAGGGAAGAAAATGTATTCATCGTTGTTGTCATAGCAGGAGAATCCACTGCAAACACACGAACACACACTGCACAAAACGAAATGAATGTGGCATGCATATGAACCCAAACACAAAGCAACAGGGAGGCTAACAACACAACCAAATAGCATTTACTACAGTGTCCGCAGCCTAGCAACCAGGCAACTGGATGTCATTGTCCCTCATCGCATTTCTGTGTTGGTGTGAGTGCTCCTGTGACAAAGATCCTCTTTTGCAAGATGTAGAATTTTTGTGCGACAGGTTTATAACAGTGGCAGAGAAGAAGAGAGCGTATGGGGGGAAAGAGACAACAAGGATGCTTATTGGCTGCTTTTCAATGTAATGAAAAAGCTACAGGAAACAATAATCAAGTTTCTCTGAGACTGACATCAGCTCACTGATAAAACTTTAATTAGGTAATCCAATCCAGTCAAAATAGGAAGTCTATATTGATTTATGGGTTTAGTACCTTGTTACACAATTGTTCTCAGTTTTTAAGCACTTTTTTTTTTACTTAATATTAGTATTAACTAATGGGGTTTCCTTTCAAGAACAAATCTGTATGCATTTCCTCAACCTATTTCCATTAAAAAGTAGCCGTACTTGCGTATGCGCACATGTGGTGTGTGGTTCACGAGGCTAACAAAAAGCACCTTCAGAAACGCGATTGATTTAGCAATTCAAACCAGATGATGAAAGCACACTAATTCAAATCACATTTATTCATGAGCGGTGTCCTGTGTGCCATTGGCTCAGGTGACATGTCACAGAGTGGTTCCCATAAAAAATGACAACCTGCGCAATGTAATTTTAATATCAATTATTGTTTTTTATTTGCTTTAATATTTATACTGCCTTTGTTCTACAGGTGTGTGATCTCTTGTTCTTTTGACTCTGTTTTTATGAGATTCATTGAAAGCTTTTGATGTTGTAATATTTTTGGAGAAATTGCAGCAGCTCTTTGTGAATGCGCATACATATGTGTTGCATCTGATTTTCACCGTTTGTTTGTTTTTTTTAAGGGCACATTAGTATACTATGATGAGAGAATGCTGTCCTGTGTCGTCTCCTCTACATTTTCATGTGCTGCTCCTTTATCTTTGAGCTGTTTCCTTTTTACTTCCAACCATGTCAATCCATTTTTTTCTCTTTCATCCTTCCCCCTCCTGTCCTCATTTCCCCTTCTGCCACTATCCTATTACAGACCCTGTTTCATCCATCTGTTTTTAATTGCATTGCCATTAAATGTAATGATAATAACAATTTGTTTTAACAATCTTCAAGATTTAAAAAAGAAAGGCTCAAACCACAAGTAATAAATGTTGGCTTAACAGTTCACATTACAGTGAACCTAGAACTTAAAATTAGAGCCCGTGGTTGGGGCAGGATATCAACTGATAAAGGAAAATATAAAAAGTAAAGAAGAAATGGGAGAAACTTCCTTAAACCACGTTACGAGTGCTGATGTTGCATAGTTTGTTCAACAGAGGGTGCTGTGCAGCCTCCCTGTTGGGAACGCCACAAATTCAGGAACCAGCTGATCTGTAGAGTTTTTAAGCTCCACTTTCATAGTATCTTAGTGAGGACTCATAAATAGACTCATAAATAACTTCACATGTCTGAAAGTAAAAAAAGTATATCATCGGATATGTTGGATTTTTAAAGCACCAAAATATTGGTATCGGTATCGAGTTGGTTAGACAGAGTTTAATCTTTATATCCACATTGAGTTCTTCTATTGTTATAACTGTTAAAACTGTGTTAGCATCTCTCTCCTCATACACATAAACCATACCATTGAAAATTCAGTTATTATCACTTGGCTCAGACACCATGACCATTATAGTTGTAAATTGGTTAGCACTGTCGCTTCACCGCAAGAAGGTCCTGGGCTTGAATCCATTGGGGCCCCCCTTTGTAATCGTCTTCTCCCTGTACCTATGTGGGCTCTCTCCTGGTACTCCAGCTTCCTCCCACAGTCCAGAGACATTCATGTTAGGTTAACTGGTGATTCTAATTTGGCCATAGGTGTGAATGTGGTTTGCTCTTGCCACCCATGACACAGAGTAAAATAATGTCAGCTTTTTCAATACAAATTAAACAACAAATATCATTCATTAGATCAAATAACAGAAATGGCTCCAACAGCCTCTCTGTTAGCTCTGCCCAAGATGTACTCCGCTGCATGTGCTACGATAGCTGGGATGGCCCTCAGCTATTGTGGATGGATAGATGGTTCTCCCTCCTGACAAGCCACACCTCAGCCCCCTTTGAAGAACCGTGCAGCAGGAACTGCCCTTTCAAGGTGTCTCAGTGGTGGTTTGATTGGCACCACTCACAAGTGGGAAACTGAACTAAATTAAAGGAACAAACACTCCAGAGTTCAAACAAACCACTACAAACATGGCTGGCATGAGCACACACACCTATGCTCATCTTCTTTACACCTGGTCTCCCTTACCGAGCCGCACAATTTCTGCCTTTCAACTTTCCTCTTGCTGCTTCTCTAGTAGCGGCTGTGTTTGAGATTTCACAGGTTCTTAAAAAGGAGTTTTCACTGATTATGGATGATTCCTTGTGAATGAGCCCCAATCCTGTGTGTGTGTGTGTGTGTGTGTGTGTGCGTGTGCGTGTGTGTGTGTGTGTGAGAGAGAGAGAAAGAGAGAGAGAGACCCACAGAGAGAGAGAGATGCCTTCTTTAAAATGTACACAGTTTCTTGTGTATGTGGGCTGGTATTTGTATAGATTTGTATGTTTGTGTACACATGATCAGTCGTATTTTGTTGCATTTTTAAAGGTGTCAAGTAGTGATTTTGGTAATGAGCCGACTAAAATGGCCATTTTATTCAACAAAACATTCAGATGTGAAAGGGCAGTTGCAAACATATAAACTCACTTGGGTAAGGTAGAGCAGGTCAGACTAAGCAACTATGAAACCTGAATTTTAATGATCGCTGTTCTTTAAAGAACAACAACAGTTTTTTTTGCTTTGTTTTTTTAACTGTTATTGACTGAATTCTTACTTTTAACAAAACCAATCGATAAAATGCGTCGATTTTTATATCACAGGTGCACACGGGGCTGCGCATACAGGTGTGGCCGTTTTACCGAACCGCACAATAATGTACAACACCTCCCCTCCCTTCCCATTAACTCCAGCCGACTTGCAGCAATATCTGTGCAGCAACAGCTACAACACGAACCTTGAAACCATAACCGGGGGCGCTGTAAAAGCTAACCGTGCCTGATAAATGCGGAGACATAAATTCCACTTTCCCTATTGGAGGAGTCACTGAATTGAAAGACGTCCACTTTGTGTGCTTAGCATGCTGAACCACAAAGGCAGTGGAGCGGAGATGTCTTGTTTTTCTGGTAAGCAGATCTGCTGAACCAAAGCCGGAGCGTTTTTTCCCCACAGGCCACCTAGATAACATCTCTGTGTGTTCTAACCGTCACAACACATCCTTATAAAGCAAACAATAAGACCCTTCAGGACAGGGCTGCTACTAAGTGTCCCCGTCCTTTCGTCTTTATTACTGTCTGCATGTCTGTCCGACTGTCCCACATTCTTTCTCGCCAGCGTAAGATGTTCTTCACACCGGATCTGTCTGGACAGCAGTGCGTAGTATTTCTATAGCATAACGTTCTCATTCATGACTGAAGTAAAGCTCGTTTTGAAACTTGTTTTGAGACTGTGCTAAAATATTTTTAATAAATACCAAGCAAAAACGCAATATTTTCCAGTAGCAAGCAATAGGTCAGCCAAGCAGAATAAACTAAATCCCTATAACGGCAATTTTGCTATTTTTTTCACAGTAGTATCAAAAACATCAGATTTATGTGAGTAGCAAAGAAAAAAACTGACAGCTTCGATCTGAACGCGGCCCATCTGCTTTTAACCTTTGTCCATCTGCTTCCATGTATGGCAAGCTTTGATCACCTTTCTGTGTCTACTTTTTAATGGCATCTCTATTTTGGTGCATTAGCTCAACCTTAATATCTACCTGTGCTCTCCTTTTTGACTCATACTCAATAAAACGCACCATTTCGTTTCATGGTTTTCCTTTTCCAGAAGGAATGTTGAAGCTATTCCAAAAATTGAATATGGCTGGAAAGATGTTTTCAGGAGAACGTTCAAACTGAACTGAGTTTATCACCTGGAGGTAAAGACACAGGAGGACGACCTGCTGAATTGTGAAAGTCATCCATCTATGTCGGTGGCTCA